>VWZU01016808.1:1440071-1608928 GCA_013397095.1 Sterrhoptilus dennistouni | reverse complement strand
AAAAAAAAAAGAGAAAAAGAATATTACATGACTCTTTTTTGCTCTTTAGCCTGTGAGGAGATGGTAATTGAATAGTTGCCTTTAAGAATATGTCAGGTGGAAAGATGTCCTGTGTGCTAAATGGATGCATTTTTGTCTGAGAGACCAACTCTTTGTTCGGTCTGTCCATTTTAATCTTATTCTTGCACAACAGATTTGTACAGAGGAGACACTTCTTGTGGGGAACAAAGGGTCAGAGACCTGACATCAGAGGGAAGGCAGATGGGACTCTAAGCAGCAGCTACTGCCAGCTGACTTTTGGGCAGAAAAGCACCAACCATGGAACAAAAAAATGGGGAATTCACCTTTTCTTCACAGATTGAGTTGAGCTTTTAAGTGTTTTCTTCATTCTCCTACCTCACACTCTTTTTTCTAATGTCTAAATCTATGCATTGTGACAGGATGTAATAATGACAGGATTAGTGATTTAACAATCTGATTTGCTGCCATTTATCTGTCTTTCAAACCTGCCAAAATTCAGTACAGTTATAGATTGACCATTTCATGGTGCTTTCCTTTCTTGGCCAAGATATTATTGATCTCAGATTGTTTCTCAACATTCAGCTTTCTACATTACAATTGTCACAAGCATCAGCAGGGCTCCCTGACTTTGACAAATCTTGTTCTAGAGAAATTGTTGGTCTCACTGGTTGAATTTTTACCTACAGTGGTATTTCCCTCAGGCCAGAGGTTGGGGACAATGTTGTATTTACATGTATTTATTTACCCAGCTTTTCAACTCACCTTTTTTTAATGAATTTCAAAAACAAATGAGGAACGTTCTTTTAATAGCTGACTTGGGGAAATTATGCAAATACGAGGCCTGATTGTTTTCAGGAGTTTAAATAACATTTCATAAATTCTGTAATTGCAATAGCCACACCAACTCACTGTGTGATGTGTGTGTTTCTAGTGCAGCCACATGAACATTCCCACCTCAGGACTGTGCTCCCATTTACAGAGTTCTGTGCCTAGTGCAGGTTTGGTCTCCTTTGACAAGGCTGCCTTATTGGAGCCATATGGTTGGATTGTTAAACATCTGTAGCATAGGAGTAACAATTCCAGAGCTTCCTGCCATCTGGATGAATTACAGTCTCTGCAATTCCATGCATATGTTCCTGCAGCACACCAACACCACAGCCCAGTGTGCTCATGAGGAGAAGAAAAGGAATGGCTTGTGTGATCAGTGCAAAAAGTTGGACACTCCTAGAAAACAGTTGAATCAGCGGCTCAAACTCCCTGAATATTCATAATGTTTGTTCATACGTCAGATTTGTTGATTTTTTTTTTGCTTTATAAGGCAGGAGCTCATAAGCATTTTAGAAGAAATGTGCCCCCCCCTTCTCACCTCAATTTTAAATTCCTTGTGGTGAGCATTCCTGTAACTTGAAAATATATTGTTTGAAAGCTGCTGGACTTTTAAAATACATTTTTCTTATCTTTATAGACACACATTAAAGCCAGTGCTGGAGCTTTTTTTCTGTGAGAGCCTTACTGTTACATTATTCAAGTACAGAGTTCTGTACATCAATAATGCAACCTAAATTAGGGGAAATGCTATAGCAGGACATAGATACTTCCTATCAGGGGACATTTTTTTTATCTGTCTGATTTGGGATGTGTGACAGCGAGAAAATGGTGTGGAAGGCCTTTCTGCATATAGTTATTAATTATAGAATTGAAATGACAGTAGGAGACACTTTGAAATTTCTCCCTTTATGTGCATTGGAGATGACTCCATACATCTTTTCCCAGTGAAGAACGTAGGGAAAATTATTTGAATCCTTTGTTCCCATCTGAAGGGAAACTGAGAGGAAATGGGCCTTTGCTTGTTCATTCAGGACCTCTGGGGACACAGGAGTGTGAGGGCAGAGGGACACCAGCCCCAAAAGCAGGTCAGTTCAGCTGGTGACACAGATAAAGCCAGCGGGTCCCTGTTTAGCCTAAAGACACTGGAGAGACCCCCTGGATGGGAAGGTGGAAAGGTCAGTTCTCATCCCCCATCCATCATTTCATGTTTGCACTCAGCCTCTGGATGCTGAGGGATTTGCAAAGATGCTGGTGGGGAGCAGCAATGAAATAAGGGAAGGACTTCTGGAAGCAGTGCAGGAGAAGGAGGAGAAAGAAAACGCTCATATAAGGGAATGAAAATAGGATAAAGTTAAAAAGAAGGGAATGCTGAAGCTGTATAATGTCTCAAGGGATTTAATAAATATCAGAGGAAAAATTATGCAGGCATTATGGTTGGAAAAAGATTTAGACTGTTTCTAGTGTAGCAGGAAAGGCTTTTTGGCTGCTCTAGGCAGTCTCTGTTGGGTCAGTATAAAAGCACACTGGGATTGCAGACACAGAAGGAGGCACTGGATCCAGAGCTCCTCATGGTGCTCATGCTAATGCCTGGATGGCTGGGAGCTCCAGCAGGATCAAAAAAAAGCACAGGAGCCATAGATGTGGTTCATTGTTGAGTTCAAAGGAAGAGCCATGCAAAGTTTAGTCCATTAATTTGCCCTCTTTTAGCCAAGTCAGGCTGGTCCCCAGCTGCTCTAACTCAGCACAGATCCACCAGGATGTGTCTGGATGCCCTTTCAAATCCTGCTCCTGCTGGGATGCAGCTCATGGCAGTCTGCACTGGTCCTGCCCAGCCTGGAGGCACCAGGGCTATCCCAAAATGGCTTTGTGACCCAACCCTGCCCTGCTGCTGGGATCCATTCACCTGCACAGAATGAAAACAGGGAGTCCTGTGCATCCCAGGGATGAATTAGGGTGTGGACATACAGAGCATTTGCCACTTATGGAGTTATGAAGACAAAATTCCAGAAGATTTTCCCCTCCAAAACAGTTTGCAGTTCATGAGTAGTCCAGGCATGTGGTGAGCCAGGTTAATTTATGGAAATCAATAGGGTCAGAAAGAAGACAAATGTGTGAAATGGAATGGGTTTAAAATTGAAATTGCAATCATAGAATGGTTTGGGTTGGAAAGGACCTTAAAGGTCAGCTTGTCCCAACCCACAAGTTGTTTTCTTGATCACTCCCTTACATCCTTTTCCCATTAATAGATTTCTCTTGTGCTCTGGAGAAGTTATAAAGCCTAGGAGAAAAGAAAGGAAAGTAGAGAGAGGAAAAGAACTTACCTGAATCGAGATGGCCTTTAAAAAGAACTCCTGATGTCCATACAAAATCTGAGATTGCATCTCTTTCTGCTTCCTTTCTGTAACATATGATGACATACAACACATGAAAACACAGGATAACACTTGATAACATAGCAGGGCTGTGGGTTAACCCTCCCTGCCTCCTCCCTTTCCCTCTGTCCAATGGGATGGGAGAAAGAAGAGTCAAAGCAAGAAAACTTGAGATAAAGCTTCATTGAGGATGAGATAAAACAAATGTGAATGATCCTGAGGAGCAGAGAAAGCCTCAGTGCTGTGCCAGCACAGTTCAGCAGTAGCTGAAACGTCACCATGGTCAGTGTTGGTTTGGCCACCAACCCAAACCACAGCACGAGCCAAGCTGAGAGGAGTTAACCCCTTCCCAGCCAACCCAGTACAGCCACACTGCAGATAATAAACCACTCATCAATAGGATCCTCAGGAAATCTCCTTATGGTTTTTCTTTGTCTTTCCAGCTCTTGGTTTCAGTAGTGGCAGGGGAGCACTTTGGAAGCTGGAGTGAACTACTCTTTCCAAGTGTTTTTCTCTCTGTTCAGAGCATTGGGAAGGACGAGCTGGTGCTGGCAGTTGTCTGAGGCTTTGTGGGCCTTGCTCCTGCCACCCTCTGCTCTCACAGCCTTTTATAGCAACAGCCATGGATGCCCTAAATACAGCAACCTCGGCAAGCAGGAGGAGGCATTTGGCTACCTGGGTGGACTTACTTACAGCTCAGTTACTTCTCATCTCCTCTAGCACAGGAATGAAAGTGGCTGGAAGCATTTGGCAGATAGAATTTGGCCCAGACTGTACAGTGCTTTCAGCATCTTCCTGTGCATAATGCGCATTTCTTTTATGTGAACTTTTGGAACGCCTGGCTGTAATTATTCCATCCTTTTAGCAGTGCCTCTGAACAATACCAATGGCATTCACACAGGGAATGCCACGTGAGCCTGACATAAGAAATACCATTCCAGGCACATGGTGGGATCCTGTACAGGGCCAGGAGCTGGAATTCAATGATCCTTGTGGGTGCTTTCCAGCTCTGAACTTCTGGGATTCTGTGATTCTATCAATCTACTTGTGTTTATTGATGTTGGTTTCACAAATGCTGGGTAATTCCTGGGTTTGCTGGGTGGGAATTTAAAGAAGTTGTCATTCCCTTTGTTCCCAGTTAACTTTGGGTTTTGCGGCACGTATTCCACATCTCATAGTAGGATAAAGATATATTATTCCATAGATTTTTTGCAACTGCATCCATCTCTGATGGAGACTATAAAAAAAAGGCAGTTACTCTGGAGCTTAATGCAAACTGACAGTGCTCTGTTATGGAAGAAGCCTTGAAAATTTGTAGAAAGCAATCACTTATGTTAAAACATAAAATACTTACAACTCTGAAGCATAAAACATTTAGACCAAAATGTAAAAATATTAAGATGCCAAATTGTGCAGAAAATCACTCCGAGACTTTGGAAAAGAAGTAATTTTTTCCTATTGAACCTACAATTTTGCAACAGGAGCCTGGATATCAAACAGGGTGAGTGCTCCAACTTCCATCACCTTGGGTGAGAATTGTGCCTGTGCACCATTTCTGAGTGGTGCTCACATGCCACAGTAATAAAAGATCTGCAGAGTGAGTTCGTGGAATCCTGGGATGCTTTGGCTTGGAAGGGACCTTAAATCCCATCCCATGGGATGGGACATGGGCAGGGACAACTCCCACTATCCCAGGCTGCTCCAAGCCCCTCCAACCTGGCCTTGGACACTTCCAGGGATCCAGGGGCAGCCACAGCTGCTCTGGGCACCCTGTGCCAGGGCCTGCCCACCCTCCCAGGGAACAAATCTTTCCCAATATCCCATCCAGCTCTGCCTTCTGGCAGCTGAAGTTGCTGATAGTGAAGGGAAATTCTTCATGGGACAAGGGTAAGGAAAGAGTGTGGGAGGGTACAATGGGTAATAGGAGTGAACTAAAGGTGCCCAGAGGAAACACTATGGAAATTTAATGTTTGCAATGGAGTCAGTTGGCAAATCAGTTTTCATTTCTGGTTCCTTAATTGTTCTGAGGGAAAGAAGATGATGTCGGCTGGAAAAGCATCTGTTAACACTCAGTACAGGGAAGGGGATTAATCAGGTGTCAAAAAGCTAATCAGGGACAGAGCTCTTCTAAGCCGCCATGGAGCTGTCCTTTAGAACCTGATGTGCTTGGAACTGTGTCTACAGACATTCCCTTTTCCTCTCTGTGTGAGGATTACAGCATTCCCCTTCACATTGTGTGCTGTTGCACTTACTCTCCATTTTAATAGAGAGGTTTTAAGGCTCCCAAGGGAGATTTTTCACGCAACTTCAGCCCATTGCAGATTTGATCACAAAACGTTTTTGAATAGTTTATCTTAAGCTCAGTATTTCTAACATAGGTATTCACTTTTGGAAACCTCACTTTCTCTGATGCAGTAAGTCAAGAGGAACTATTTAATCAATCTAACCCCAAACCTTCCCTTCTTTTTATCAAGATTTTTCCTTTCTGAATGCTATAATTTACTCTTATTACTGTGATGTCCAGAAATCCATGTGCAAAACTAGAAGATGGCCTTGCTTCACAAAGCTTACACTGTAAATATGTAAATTGAGTAAAAAAAAAAGAAATATTTTTTCTGATAAAAAATAAAAAATGTGTATGAAGCAGGTTATAATGAGACTGGTAAAGAAATTGAACCTCTTCAGGTACAGCAGTGACTGAAGCAGCTCTCTGGTACAGATCTTGGATCTGATGTCATCACACCTACATTCACAGTATCATGTTTTAACAAATGTCCAGCTTAAATAGAATTTCTTTTAAAAGCATTACTAAAAGCATCTAAAATTACCTTTTCACTAAATACTGCCAGTGCTATGCCATATTTACCTTATTATAAATGGTACTTTCTGATAATGGAGGGAAAAGTTTGTTTCTAGCTCCAATGTTCTATCTCCAGACCACAGAGTGAATCCCAGGAACTGGAAAGTGCATTTTACTGTGTGTCATTAATAGAAAGTTTCCCTGGACACCCAACATCCAGAAATTGGAGTTGATCCTAAATCAGCTGAACTTCTGCAATCTGGAGTTGGTGACAGGAAGCTTAAAGGAGTGGCTTGAGATGAGAGTCAGCCCCCACCATTACACAAAAGGTTTCCTGTGTTGTCTTTTTTGCAGTTCTTTTCAGAAAGTTGCTGTGAAACACATTGCTGTGATTCCTTTTGAAATGTGAGAAAAGTGAAAGGAGTCTGCATTTGAATATTCCATCCCCAGAAATGATCTTCAAGCATGATCTTCAAACAGAGCACAGTCTGTCCTTGATTTCAGCAGGGTCACCTTCACTTGCATTGCGGGCCTTGGTTTGAAATGAAATCTGAAATGTGTTGCCCCTCTGGGCCCTGTGTGTGGCCCCAAGGACAGATTTGCCTTTAGAAATTTGTCCATATTCATCCTGGTTTGGTGAGAAACAAAGAAAGGATTGTTGTTAGATTGACTTGATAAATTTTGGAATAAGAATGAAGAAAGATTTTGTTGGAAATATTGCTAGTTTATTCAATTTGCTACAGGACTAAAAGTTTTCTAGGAACATCTGTGTAATTTGGTTTTATTAAGTGTTGCATTGCCTAGCAAAGACAGCCAGAAGTGTCATGCAGTCCAGATGTCTCCATCCATCTACTTTTGATCTTTTAGGAACAACATTTTTGATGCCTCCATCCTCACTCTAATACACAGCACACACTCTGTACCTATGAAAATCAATCAGCAGTGGAGTCGTGTCATTTGCTGTCAGAAAATAGAATTTTCTTGGCATGAGACCCACGATTCAGGGCAAGTCAGTAATCAGAGAACTACGGACATGTAGCAAGGCTACTAGATTTAAAAATAGATATATCACTGGCTGATGGAATTTGTACACAAAGAAATTCACTCAGTGCCCTGAGTGGGTAACCTGTAGCAAAATATGCAAGTGCTGTGCTTTTGAGGTGATTTCCATTTATAAATGTTTCCAATTATAAATGTGTGAGGGTTTTTTTCTGATAATGGCTCATTTTCTTTGACATTTTCACATGTGCTTCCTGTCTCACTATTTAAATCAAACAGCTCCTCAGCCAGTGTTGGAACCTGTAAATTCCTGATCTCTTGGATTGCTACAGTCACAGGAGAAAAGCAGAGGTGGCTGTGGCATGAAGCAAAGCAGTGGTACTGTGCTGGTGGAGTTTCTATGGTGAGGCTGGAAATATCCCCCAGCAGTTGAATTTCACCACTTGTGCCACACCTCTCACCTGCCCATCTGTCATTTACTTCTCACCTTCCTCACCTGCAGGGCACTGCGTGTTCCTTCAGTCTTTCTGTGATGGAAATGTTTGTGATTTACCACTTTTAGCTCATTTGCAGCCCTGTACTTCACACCTGGCAGCTCATTTTCCATTCCAGCACAACTCCCAGGAGAGCTCAGACTGCAGGAAAATTACTCAGGAGTGGAGAAGGGGCATTTCTGCCTCTGTGCTGGGTGTGGTTTGGTACCAGCTGCCCTCACAGGTGGTTTGAGAGGCCAGGTTATGCTTTCTCTTCTTCTGCTCCACAGATTGGCAGGAGAGCTGGAAGGACCAGGGATCTTAGGTACAAGCTTCTCCTCTATTCCCAACCTGTCAAGAATTTAATTTCCTCAGGCAACAACAATCCCCTGAAGTTAAGAACGGAATGATTGGGGAAAATTTTCACTGGTTTTGGCACTTCTGTCCTCAAAAAACCTGGAGCTTCCTGCAGGCAAAGCCTATTTGACTACATTTGGTTTTGTTGGAGTGAGGTCTGCTAGGCTGTGTACAGAGAGAATGCCAAGAGTAAATGTTAATATTTCTGCATTGCTTAGAAAAAGAGAGTGCTGCTCCTTCTGAAGGTGCCACACAGAGCACAATTTGCAGACAAATTAAGTTTGTTGGTTGGATGAATCAAGTTCCAGTGGAAAATTAACAAGTGAAAATGCATTTCCTACAAATTGCTGGGAAGAGTTGGTCAATTTACCAAAATGGACAGAGCAGACAGAGGGCACAGGAGGGGAAAAGCTTTCCAGGGTCACAGATTCTGCTCTGCTGATTCAGGATCTCCCTTAACCTCATTAACAGTTTGAACTAGTGCTAATGATTGTTTTGAACCCTGAGTGAGGCAATGGGAAATCATTTACCAGAAAATGTTAAATGCTGGAATTGTCCCACAGAATAATATTGTATTAGAACATTGATCAGCAGAATTGATCTCAGTGTAACTCTTTCCTCTCAATGGGGCAGAATGCAATGATTATCTCTACTTGAAGCAATGACAGAAAATGCATAAAATCAGTTGCAGGCCTCAAAGGATCAACAACCATCAATATTTAGCTGATCTCTGATGAGTTCTCTCCGGGCTCCAATTCACTTTCTGTGAAGGCAATGAGAAAGACTGAGCCTTAAAACTTGATTTGAAAGACCAGTGCCTGCCAAGCAAGGCAGGAACCTCCTTTGGAACAGAGAACATGACGCCCTTCCTTCTGAATTATTATAACTTTGAAATTACAGGGATTTCAGGCAAAGCTATGAGAAAAGGAATAACAGTTCTTTACCAGTTTAAACTAGTATAACAAAGCAAACAAACAACAAGGAGGAAGACACAAACAACAAGGAGAGGACACAAACCCAGTCCCAGGACACAAGCCCAGACCCAGAAAACAAACCCAGTCCCAGAACACAAACCCAGTCACAGCCTCTGTTACTTTCCCCCTGGGTGCAGTTCTAGGCACAGCCACAGGGGGCGCTGCAGGCTCCCGGCCGGGCAGGGCGCTGGTCCTCCGAGCCTGCAGGGGGCGCTGTGCTTCCCCCTCAGGCGGTGATGGCGGCCGGGCAGGATGGCGGAAGGGGCTGTGGCAGGAACCTCACAGCCGTGCCTGGGAGGGCAGGGATGACCCCAGAGGAGTAAAGGAAATGTATCAGAAACTGTGCAGCTGTAGCAGGAACTGTGGGGTATCCAGTAGCTGGAGCATTGGCAGGGAAATGTTGTTTTCAGCAGCAGCCCAACTCCTGAACAT
This sequence comes from Sterrhoptilus dennistouni, assembly GCA_013397095.1. Taxonomy (NCBI): domain Eukaryota; kingdom Metazoa; phylum Chordata; class Aves; order Passeriformes; family Zosteropidae; genus Sterrhoptilus; species Sterrhoptilus dennistouni. The sequence goes on along the minus strand of VWZU01016808.1, from coordinate 1,599,672 downwards.
GGCCGGGACAGGCCCCTCTGGAGGCAAAAAGGGCTCAGAGTTTCCCCTGAGGCACCTGAGATGGTGAGGGATTTTTTTTAAGTGAGGTAGGGTGTTAATAAGGTTCCAGTGCAATGGCTGCTCCCACAAGCAGTGCCTCACTCATGGTAGGAGCAGACAGCAGGAGATGGAGCCTCCCAGTGCTGGTGAATCTCCCCACAGTGATGGCAGCCTGTCCCTCACCGATGCCACAGCGAGAGAGGAGCTACCCCAGCCCCTTCCCCCAGCTCAAAATCTCGAGGTATCTCTGCTCTTCCAAAGAGAAAAGCCCCCAGGTAAGAGAGTACCAGCTGCACCCTTCTCCCACTCTGGCCATTTTGTTAGGCTCTCTTAAATATTGGTTGTTATTGTCTCAGCAACAGATGGGACAAAATTCCATGAGAGAAACTAACTAAAGGAAAAATCCTAACCCCCAACAAACTGGTAAGGGATGTGCGAGTGTGACTTGCCTTAGAGGGTCAGGATTTCACCAGAAGGAGGACTTTCTCTCTTTGCCCCAAGGACAAACTCAGGTTCTGGCATGTTCTGATTCCTGTAGAGCCCTGGGGCTGAGCAGGAGGGCATTTGGGATCAGGAGCTGTTTGGATCAGACATTGTCTTTCTTGCAGGATTTACCTCCTTTGTGCACTTAAATCCCTCCTGTCTTTACACCCATTTACAACATTCCGTTGGCTGGAGCTGAGCTGTGACTTTATCTCCAGACTGGGGGATCAGTGCTGCTCTTACCCAGCCCTGTAGCCTGTCCCTTTGCAGGGCAGATGCACTCTAGTGCTTGGAGTCCCTCAGTGCCTTTCCACCATCCCTTTTTGTGCCTTTCAACTCCTGCACTTGTTATTAACACAGCCAAGGCTACAACAGAGTTCAGCTTCCTGACCCCAGCCGTGCTCTCTGACATTTGCTGCTATGAGGAGGCTGCTCTGCAGTTTTCTCTCAGACAGCACTAAATGCTGAGTGCTATCTCCCATTCCCTCTCTCCACCAGAGCAGATGAAACCAATGGGGCATCAAAATGCCACAAAGACTCTGTTAAATGTGTGATTCCCCCGACCTCTCCTTTTGCAGGCTCTGAACTTCTCTGTCACTGTCACTATTTATGGTCAGTGATGCAATGCTATTCCTGGCTCAGGGATGTGCTGTTCCAGCTCAGCTGCTCACAACCAACCAGACTGGGATCCCAAACTGTGCTCCACCAGTCTCAGGGCACACAGAACAAGTGACAGTCTCTTCCCTGCCCTTTCCCTGGCACAGTTTACTTCCCTATCCTCTCCCTAGAGTAAGGCCTAAAGCAACAGATTGCAGCATGGGCTGAAGGAGGTTCTCATCAGTGCCAGCTCCTCAAGTGACAGTAAACTGTGAGCATTTCTCCTCCTGAAGGGCCCTTGGAGTCTGGAACATTGAGATATGGCTGGGATTATTCCAGGATCCCTAACCTTGATAATGATCATGACCTCAGATTGCCATTTACCCACTGATAAAAAGGGTAAAAATCTACCATGAAGTTTATGCTTATTAACAAATCTTCACATCCCAGCAGATAGATACAGGGATTTACTGATCTATTGCCAGTGATGACAACGACACATGTCAGATTCTGCTCTTGGGAAAAGACAAAATCTTCAGAATGGATTTCCAGAATTCTTTTACCTCAGACATTCACAAATCATGTCTGGCCTAATCCCTGAGCTTTGGCTGGGTGTCAGGACTGAGGATAACACAACCCAGAACAGATCAATACCTCACTGAGACAATGGTCAGAGATCCCCCTGTCCCAGACAACAAAAAGACCATTGATTCTGTTCTGATTGCATTGATGCTGAGTGTCTAATTCCAAATCTGCAAAAGAAGTGCTGGAATTGCACCTACAGGAAAAGGAGCTGATCTTGTGACCCATTGATGTTATCTGCTCTGCATCACTCTAATCTTTCCTTTGCTCGCATTGATCTCCTTAGGTTCCTGTTTCTCACTGGTACTTTCATGGGAAGATGAAAAAGAAGGGTTGCCATGCACTGAAACAATAAATTCCTCAAAGCCTGAGCAGGCTTTGAGATCTCTTCATCTTTGGAAGTCACTAAACCTTGCATGAAAGTGCTTCCCAAGGTGATAAATTAATGGATGTATCCTGAGCGATGACCACAGACATAGATGTTAAGCAATGCAAAGAGCTATTATCTCACTTCATTGAAGCAATTATCCAGGAAACCATCAAATCAGCTTGATTCCTGATGGAAAGTCAGTGATTTAGGGAGGAAATTGTCCATTCCACAAATAAGCAATAATCTAAGAAGGAGGAAAACCTACCTGGATGCATTAGCTGTAGTCATCTTTCTTGTGCTATCAAACCTTCCTTTCCTGAGCACAGGCAAAGAGAATCCAGCCAAGAGCTGACTACAGGCTGATCTAATGAAGCTGATATTGTGGACTCAGCACAAGCTGGACCCAGGCCAGTACATTAAGATGGAAGCACCAGAGAGGCCCTGAGTGAATAGATTCCTAATGGATAAGGAGCAAGAATCTTTTTCATCTTTTTTCATCTGCTTTGACCTCTCTGCATTATCTGAAAGCACTGGCCATAGGATAACAGCAATTTCACCTGACAAAATCATTCTTTACCCTAAAAGTGGAGCAAGGGAATGGAGGAATGGGCTAAAATGGCCCAAATTATTTCAGGGACACATATTAAATATTGAAGGAAAGCATCACTTTTTCCATTAAATTTCTGCTTTGTTTAGTCCAACAAGCATGGGGCGAAGTGGTTAAATAATCTGAAGTTAAAATACCGGCAACATAAAAGAAAAAAAATGGAGGGTTACTGTTGGCTCACAGAAAATAAATGAAATTGGTCAGAGTTTGGGCAAGATCAGTGTATAGGGAAGAAAACCTGGCAGAGGTAAGACAGAGAAAAGAAGATATTTTGAAGCAATGACCTTGTGCCACGCGTGCAATCCAAATAAACCAGTTCATTCTGCGCAGTTCCAGGCGACTGCCTGAATTCCTCATTGTGTCTCATAGCAGCATCCATATCTCCATTTAGCAATGTTTTCCATTATCATAATGCATCTCCAGTTATTTATGCTTTCTGTCACCTCCTGGCTGCCCTGTGATCCTGGGCAGGAATCCCACAGAGCCCAGGAAACTCCGGCGTGTACGGAATGCTCTGACATGTCTCTCCGGCAGCACGCGCTGCCCCGAGCCAGCACAGCTCACCCAGCCTGGGTTCTGTTCTGCTCTGGGTCCTTCACACTTGGTAATCATCCTGCTCTTTGTTCTGGAGATATTCTGCTTGTCTGGCACGGCCAAGTGGGGCAATGGCAGATGGAAGTTGCTGGGTCAGTAGCTGTGAACTCCCACAAGGTTCTAAGGACCACTACAAATGTTACCACACTCCAGTGCAAGCAAAAAGTAGGTTGTTTGTGTCTCTGTCTTTTGTGAAATAGATGCACAGGTTATATTTTTTCGACAATGAAAAATTTTCAAGTTAATCACTCCGTACTTGTTCCCCTAGGATGAAACTCTTCCCTAAATGCACCTTGGCCTCTGGGAAAGAGGCTGATTGTGGAACTCAGTGGTGCCAGCTGTCAGTGGGTGGATGATGTGATGAACAGGGTGTCATAGTGGATGTAACAACAAAGTTAAACCCTGCAACGTCATAATTTGGGTCCATACAGAGGAATGCAGCATCAAGGAAGACAGAGCAACTCTGCTTTTGTCTGGGATGAACTCCCTGTGGTACCCCTTAGCTGAAGGAACTCTGCAGTGGAAATATTCTGCAGTCTGCTCCACTGAGCTCTTCTCCTCATTGCAATATTCTGGCCACTTCACACCTCTGTAGAGAAGAGACACAGACAAACCATTTATCATATCTGAATTCTGGGCAACAATTAAAGAATAAGCACTAGTGTTAGAGAAATCCATTTCTCTAGTGCAGCCATTTCAGGTGTTTAAAGAGTTTAATCTTTAGGTCTATTTCCCTGAGGATTGACCTTATATGTAAAAAAAGGCCAGTCTGTAATTATAAAGTAAGTGATAAGCATCAAATGGATTGTTACAGAACCCTTTTGTTGCCTTTATTGCATGATAAGGAGCAGTTGCTGTGTAACCTTGAATGTGGGCAAATAACTCATGCTAAACACATTGCGACAAAGATGGCATTTTGGCAGGGCTTTGATGTAGGTCATTTTATTACCAGGCTGAATCAAACTACAAACTGATGTCAAACTCATGCCAAGAATGCTAATAATACACTGATCAATGAGGTGCTGGATTGCTCAAGTGAAGTGGTCGAGGGAAAATGCAGACATAAAAAGTCTGGAATTCCAAAGGTTGAAGTGCTTGGACTATTATACTGGGAGGAATTATATTCCTTGCATTAGGACAAGTTTTCTTTACTCCAGGGGCCTTTAGCTGAGTGTTGAACAGGACAGTGTCAGAAAGTATATACTTATCTTTATTTTTCTTGACCTTTATGTGCAAGTAATTTTTATAGTTCCATTAACTAGTAAGATCATTTGCAAACCACTGTACAAAGTGTATTATGAAGAATGCCTTGGGGACCATTGTATCCTATTATGTTGAATGTTAATAGAATGAAAAATTAATTTAAACTCTAAAGACTTGAGCAAGGCAAGACTTCCCTTTTATAGGAGAAACTCAAAATTTTATTTGCTACGGTAAAACTTTAGAGCTGTACCCTAATATGACCTTTATAAGCCTGGTTTGAATCAGTCAGTGCAGGAGTCTGATTGTTTGCCACTTTAAATAAAATTACTTCTGTCAAAGCTTCTCTGTTTAAAAAGGGGGGTTTCTGTCACCCCCACGTTTGGGATTAGTCACTAGTGAGCTCTGAGCTCACAGCTACTTGTTTAGCAATTAATCAACCAGAGATGAGAGAACCCACGGTTCCAAGAAGCATCTTCACATTACTTGAATCTTTAATTGCTCATTAAACATTGTCATCTTCAGCGATGTGGGACTTCTGAACACCTGAAAACAAGGATACACTTCTTTATAATACATTTTTTATTACTTTTCATGTGATTGAGTGCTTTAGAATGAGGAGCTCTCTCTTGAGTCTTGCTGCTAAGTCTCACAATGCACTCCTCCCACAGGACTGCAGCTAGACAAGTGATTAAGAAAACTTTATTGCTTAATTAGTTACTATTATTTAATATTTATGTTAACATAGTTAAGGTGTGATAAATTTGTGTGGAAATCAACTAAATATAGAGCAGTAATGTGCAGGAGTTTTGCTATTTGGAAAAGTAAAGTACCGGTCCCTCATCAACCTTCTTCCTCCTCACAATGTTTCCCTCGAGGTGAGAACGTGGCCCACTTAAAAGCATAAAAAATGCTACACATTTTACATGTTAGAATGATTTGTTATTGCAAATGTCTACACAGGCAACAGCAAAATCTCAGTTTTGACTTCCACATCTCTAACAAAACTAGGATGTCACATCAATGAGAAATGTACTCTCAGCTAAAGCTGTGCAGGGCACAATTCCCAAGGTATCCCTATCCCAGGTATCCCTATCCCAGCATATCCTATATCTATTAGCACACTGTAGTTTGAATAAAAACCTGTAAGTTTGTGACTATTCTATATGTGAACTTCTCCTTGTTCTGGATAATGAGCCATTTTCAAATGGTTGCATGAAGGTGTGTATATTTTTATTGGAAAATCCTGTTTATCTAATATCCTGTCCTGAATTTCATCCCACAGCTCTAGAGTAGGATGTTCACTGTCTCCAGAAAGCCCAAGTTGAGTAAAATAAATGCACAAAAGATTAGGACAATTAGTGACTAGAGATTAGCTATGAATATTTCATGCCCACTGCAATACTGTCTAAACACAAGATATGGAATAAGAATAAATTTCATTTTTGACATGCAGCAAACGTAGAAAGGAAATGATTAATTTAGAAAGATCTTGCAGTCGTTTTAACGAGGCAGCGTCCTAATTACTGGCCATGTGGGATCTGCTGGATAAAGAGCAGGAAAGTTTGTCCCACAGGATTATTCTAAATTCACCTGCATTTTGAAGTTGGATTTGTGAATGTTTTGTGAACAGCTCCGTGGGTTTGGTCTGCAATGACCCAACCACAGAATAGGCAGCAAAATGTTTCCATGAGCTTTGATGGCAGCCTGGGTGAATGTCAGGTGTAGCAGGAGTCACTCAAAGCTACAAGGCAGTGGTGGAGAACTTCTGGCACAGGAGGTATCTGGGAACTGAAAGGGTTCCAGCTTTCATTTCACCCACAGATGAGGGAAACTTCCAGAAGTTCACTGGCTGATATCAAGGGGATTGGATGGTTCAGCTCCATTTTCACTACAGCAACCCCAAGCTACTTCCCCAAACAGCTTTGGTAGCCTTGGTTTAAACAGGAAGGAATTACCTTTGCCTTGGGATACGTCTTTTGTGGTCCAGCTTCAGGCAGTTCTTGGTTAAGTAAACTCAATACCCATGTTTCCCATCTGATATAAAACCCCACTATATACAACCACAGGTTATGTATGATCTAAACCATGTATTTTTTACATATGTAAATACAGTTTAATATAATGACCTCATTGCCACTGCTCCATATTTTTAAAAACTCATACATGTTGGTCTGGATGGAAATAATATGTTCCAAGTTAACCATCCAATTTGAATCTCTGACACACTGAATTTTTGGCAGTGTCCTAAGTGGTAAAGTGGAAACAAGGCAGTAAGGAACAAAGTTCAGTCTTTAAAGCAGTTATTGAGTGCTCTCCAGATTCTTAGGTATGTTATGGGCACACACTGGAAACTGTCAGACACAGCAGAGGAAAAGAGAATCCTAAAACTATGAGCTGTTCCTCAGCCAACCTGTTTGTCTTGGTTTGAACCTGAGGATATTGAACTTCCAATATTCCACCAGTGAGACAGAGAACTGCAGTTATGGAAAACTGGCTGACCTTGAAAAGACACAAATGCACTTACAGCCACTGCATCGTGGAGTACAATTATTTATTTTCCTAGAGATGTTTTTAACAAATCTGTTTTGGATCTTAACACACTTTCAAGGCCTAGCTCCATTTTGTCTTATGAGCAGTTGCAATTTGAGTGTGATATAAGAAGCTGCTGTTCTGTAATATAATAATAATAAATGTCAGTTTGGTAAAAACTTTATTACAAAGCAAAATTGCTAACCAAAGGAATTTCTGGTGTGTGAGTTTTTCATTACAGGGCTGAAGTGACAAATGAATTTATTGCTGTCAGGAGACCTATATTTTATTTTGGTCACTTAGCAATAATTAAATCTTGCGAGTAATTATTTTTTTGCGTGTGTGTGTTTGCTTTGTTTAATATTTTTAAACAAAATATTGCTCTCTGAGGCATTGTTTAAGGTATGTTTAGCAACCACTTGATATGTTGACAATGGTGTGTGTTGTTTCCTCTCAACAGCCCTGTGCACAGAGGAGTGTGTGCATGGAAGGTGTGTCTCTCCTGACACGTGTCACTGTGAACCAGGCTGGGGAGGGACTGATTGCTCAAGTGGTGAGTAAAGATACTAAAATATCATAAAAATATGTGTTGTTATCAAAAACCAGGCCTTATAAAGCAGTGGCCTTAGAACTTGGATGATTTGAATGGAAAAATGAGGGTTGTCTGCTGGTTTTTTCTAAGAATTCATACTGAGGTGGAACAAAATGACCTTTAAGGTCCCTTCCAACCCCAACCATTCTGTGGTTCTATGAATATATGAGAATAACTTTTCCTAGGATAATGATATTGGACTTTTTTGGTTGTGTTTTGCAAAGAAATGTGAAATGCAGTGGAGGATGTTGTTAATGCTTTTGGTCCTGTCATTAGGATACCAGTACAGATAATAGAGCTCTATAAAGAATTTTTTCTCTCTCAAATCTTTAATACAGCACATTCTTCATGAAATACTCTGTGGAGTGTTGGAGTTGTTTGGAAAGCACTCTCTCCAGATAGAATTCTTGTCCTGCTCAAGCCAGTGGGAGTTTTGCCATTGACTTTTCAGGCAGCCCAGATTCTCTCCTCTGACTTAACAATCCATTCCTTAAATCCATACTGCGAAGTTAGGGAAATGGGAGTTGGGAGTTCTGCACCTTTTGCTGGGGAATTAATCCACACTTGAGGCTTTCAATTCTTTCAGCTGGCAAGGCTGTGTTTGTTAAACTCTCGTAATTGGGAATGGTGAGTTTAAGTGGTCGGTTCATGCTGGAATGGAACAGGCAGCACAAACACCAGAGTGTGATGTAACACAGGCCTGAGACATTATTGACAGAACAGGCATAAGCTTGTTAAATGGAGTCAATTTGTGCATCAGGCAAGTAAATAAAGCTGCATGGGGAGAGATGCTGTGAAATGAAACTGAATGGACATTTTGTTTCGTGTTGGCTTCCTCTCTTTCCCCCAAATTGATTGGGATCTTAAGAAAGAAGCATCATTCCCAGTCAAGAAGGTAACAGAGAAGGGATCTAGAGAGGGAGCAGTTAGAAGGGAACGGGAGGTAAATGTGCCTGAGGGTGAACACAACCAGGGGCTGAAGGCAGCAGGGCAGATTCCTGGATGGCTTCCTGGGGTTTTGTCTGCAGCTCTGCTGAATATCCCCTTGATTCTAGCAGAAAAGGGAATAGGAAGGGAGCAGGGAGGAAGGACTTTAATCCAGAGGGGATGTGGATGCTCCAGCCCTGGGAGTGTCCAAGGCCAGGCTGGACAGAGCCCTGAGGAACCTGGTGTGGGGGTGACATCCCTGCCCATGACAGAGGTTGGGATGAGATGATCAGGGAGGTTCCTCCAACCCAAACCATTCTGGGATTACATGATTCTAAGGATGGAAACAAAGGCCATACTATGGGGCTTGAAGCAACATTTTGGGATTACCTGGCATTTAGACAAGGGAAAAACTGGGCATCATGACATATTTAATATCTAGCTTTAAAAATATTTTTAAAAAAGAAAAATAATACCATCAATTGGGAGATATTGTATGGATTCTCAGGAATTTGTTTAATGTTTTGATTATTCTTGGTATTAGATTTAGTTTAACCTACCAGTGAGTAGAGTATGTGCACTAATAGAAGTTAAAAATAATAATAATAAAAAGGCTATGACAATAAGGACATGCAGATATGGATTATACATTTATAATATATACATGTGCACTCACAGAGTAAAAAGCACTTCATTCTGTGTAAAAATGGCCAGGAAAGGATAAGATGTCAAAGTACAGAATGGTCTTGTGGACTAAAACTACCCAGTGACTCTTATTAAATTGCTCTAATCTTGCAAGCGGAGATAAAAGAAAAAGAAGGTTTTTCCTATATTGAATATTTAGCTTTTTAAAGTAATTAGGAATATTAAAGCACTGACAATGATTGAGATAGAAACATTATTCATAACTTTTATTTCCGCACTGGGCAGGGATCCAGTATATTTCATTTATGAGGTTTCAGCGGTGGAAAGAGAAGTGTTAGCCAATTCCTAAATTAAATATGCCCTGTTAACTTTTATAAATGATAGCCCAGGATTAGCTTCAAAATTTAAGCTTTCATTTTATTAATATAATTAGTGCGTTTGCTGGCCTATAGTGCCCATTGTCTTTCATTCCACTTGTTATATGCTGGGTAACACGTGTTCCTGTCCCAAGGTCTGATCCCACAAGCTCTGCCCAGTGCTCCTGGGAGGGAACATCAGTTTTACTGCACCTGAGGGCTGCTCACATTTATGCTTGACATTAGAAATTTGGGGGACTGGACTCTTCATTGTCAGGAGACTTTGTCTAAATTCAAAGGTTTAAAGGAACAGATTTCAGCTGAATACAGCACACTGTTACTCCCAGGATTTTCACAAAAGGGGGAATCTGGAAGCTTTGCCTGACTGAAGTTAACAAGGTTTTTCTGATACATGATCCATGTGTTAAATCATGTTTTACTGTTATCCAGTTATAATGTGGAAAACAATTTTCACTTCTACTGGAATAATGTGTCACCTGTACCTACTTTCCTTCTGTTCCTTCATGACTGTTGGGTAACCAACAAAGGCCCCGTGTTTGCAGTGCCAAAGGCTGTTTGGGATGTTCCTGTAGGGTGTGGAGGCTGGTGGTGAATGGGGCCATCCCAAACCCCATGTGGGGCTTGAGAACATCCCAATACATTCCTCAGGATCAGGGATCCGATGCAATCAAAGGCATATTGCTTTTCATGTTGGCTGTTTGAAGGCTTTCACTGGGAGAGGGATGACCAGGCAAAACACTCCCTTTAAATTGAGCAAAGCTCCCAGGAGCTGGAATGGTTTCCTGAGTGATCTCTCCTGAAAGCACCGCTGAGAAGTGGAGCCTCCCTGACACGGGGGGTTGTGTGTTGTCATTTACTCAGTGAAGATCTAAGGGTGCTAAATCTTTCTGAGATACAATTTCAACACCCTGCAGTCACAGCCATTAAAACTTTCTAAAAGTTATTTCTGACTTTCACTTGATTCGATGGGTGAAATTCAACCACAAGCAAAGCTCCAGCACAAGGTCCAAGTGGTACTTCAGAAGCAGAAGTCAGATCCAAATATTCTTCTTTTTTGGTGTGCCTCTGCCTGGAGAGGGTCTGAATTCTGACACTGAGCCCCAATTTCCCATGGAGAGGCAAAGTTTTGGTGCAAAATGCAGTTCCTCAGTGTTACCATTCTCCCTTGGCTAAAATATTCTCAATTAAATGTTTTGAATAGTTTCAGCTCCAGCCTGTAGTCATGCAAACAATTTAATCATCTTGCTCAGACTTGGTTTCATGCTCTCCTAGAACCCAGCCTGTAAGACAACAGTTACAAAACTTGCTTTTCAGTGCAGCTTTCCAGCGACTAATCATGGTACATGTTAGAGTTCATCTGTTGTCAAGGTTAAAATAACTTCAGATGAATTGCTAAACAATTATAAAAAACCCCAGTGCCATATTCAGCTCTGCATGTCTCTGTACCTGTGTTTTACTGCATGCTGTTGTACATCTGTCCATGCCCACAGGCCTAAGCCTTGATTTCATGCTATAAAGCTGCAATATATTAAGGCTTGATTACCATAACAATAAAAAGAGAAGTAATGAGGTATTAACTAAAGAAGCTCTTGAACAAAATGTTTTCAGCATTTTAATGATGCTAGAAATTAAAAGGAAAATACTTTTTAAAAACCACTGCATACCTTTCCCTTCCCTTTTAACTTATTTTATTGAATCATGCCTGTTTTGTCCGTGCAATCTGGACTGTTGGTTTTTTAAATACAAAGCAAGATTGCAAATGCTCTGTGTGAACTTACCTGCTCACCTTTCCAATTATTTCAAAGCAATTAGCTTCAAACAGTATGATATACTGGCTTGAAGTTCTGGTGGGGATATAATTGCCTGTTGGTGGTTACCTGGCCTCTTCTGGGTCTTGTGAGGAATAAAGTGGCCTTTCTTTCAAGATGTTGATCAGGTAATTATATTGAAGACCATTTTGACTCTCATGAGCATTATTTAGTGTGAAGAAAGTCACAGAAATCTTTCAGGTTAATAGGGCATTCTCAAAAAAGGAGTAACAGGTAGAAAAAAAAAAGTTCAGGGCAAGAACCCCGAATTAAAAGCAAAAATCTTCCAAAACTGTGTGTGCCAGCTTGAGAAATTTCCAAGTAAACAAACACAGAGATTGTAGTGGAAAAAATAAAGTGATTTTCAAAGTGTTTGATTTGTTATTAGTTTTGAGAGAAAACACAGTACTTGCCCAAAGTGTAACTAAAGAGATATTGGCATAATAACACCAAACCATCTTTCTTGCTGTGTCACCTGGGGGAGAGAGATTACAGTGCTGCTGTCTGGCATAGCCTGATCCATAACACATACATATGGATAACAGAGTTTTCCTTGGAAAGGATGTTTTGTACAAGCTGTCATTAGGAACAAGAGCCTATTTCATCTTTATCTCTTTGTCAAAAAATAGCCAAGGTCATAACAACAGGCTGTTGTAACATCACAGCAAGATCACTTTTAAGGGTATAGCCCTGGAGCAGCTGGAGTGCCTCAGTCCTGAGACTCGTGATGAATGGGAACAGATCCTGTGCTAAATCTGAACGGGGTTGTTTGACAAGCCATGGAAAGCAACAGCAGAACTCTCAGGAGAAAAATGAAGTGTTTTAAAATGAGGCTGTGGTGGTTTTCAGGCTTGATTTTGGCATTCATGTTCTCCAACTGCTTTGAACTGTTTCTGAAGAGGAAATGAAGTTCAAAGGAAGGATCCCTGATTCATGAATTCAGACTCAAACAAAATTCATGTGGGAGGCTGATCTGCCAGAATCATTAGCTGATTTTTCATCCTCAGATTTTTAGGATAGGATTGACCAGGAAACCATCAGAGTCCACCAAAGAGGGACAAAGCTCTTCTAAGCTGTTGGTGGGCTACTGCTTAGATCCAGTCCCTGAGGGACATCTGTCCATGGTTCTTGTCTGGGAATTTGTCACTGTGGGGTTTGTACCTCAGTGACTGCTGTATCCGAGTGCCAGATGAGGTCACAGAACCAGGTAAAAGGTTTCCATTTCCACCACAGCCCAAGTGTTTCATTTGCCATTCCAGCTGCTGGGTTTAGATCCATTTGAAGTTGTTAAACTGCAATTGCGATCGAGTCTTAATTATTGCTTTACTGAAACGGGATTTCATATCCATAGCATGTGGACTTCAAAGTTTTAACACACTTTTCATTTAAGCCAAGCTCAAATTACAGCTTAATTTTGATGTGATTTGCAGACTCAGTGACAACTGCATCATGCAAAGAGATGCAAATGTACAAAATCAAACTCCAGCGAGGCTCATACGAGGATCTTTCCATAGCAATTACAGAGCGGAATTGATTTCTGTCTCTCAGTTCTAACAATTTGCTCTTCCTTAAACTTAAAAAACACCCATCTCCCTTCAATCACTGCTGAACTGGTGTAATCAGGTAAACAGCTTGTGTTTAATTTTTGCCTCTGCTGGATGTTGGGCCCACGCACCAGGGCTCAGGCCCTGGGTTTCATGTGTTCCCAGGCTCTGTGGCAGCAGCTCTTCCCGGGCCCAGCCCACGCAGGACAGCCTGTGACAGGGAAGGAGATGTAAACACAAGCTGCTGTGCAGTGCCGTTGGTGGCACAGCAGCATGTCCTGCATGTATTTTTACACAGATAATTTGGCTGCATTAAACCAGGCTAATCCATCACTTTTCATTCCGTGGAAATATTTTGTCTCTTGCTGAAGCTGTTGATATCTGCCCAGTCTTTTGTGGCAGTCTCTTCTCACTTTGTGAGGGATGTGTATCCTGTATCCTCTCAGCTTCCATGAATTAACCACTTGGGAGGTGCTGAAAGCTCATGGAGAGGTACTGGAGTCATATGAGCCTGGGCTTCTCCCACAGTAACAGGGCTGGGCAGAGAGCAAGGGTTGATTCTGGAAAAGGAAAAGTAGATCCAAGGTTTACTCTGGGAAGAACTGCTTTCTGTACTCCTGTGTGATTCATTGGTGATGGACAGATCAGCTGCCAGTTGTTCTGTCTTGTACTAAAGTGAGTGAAAAATAGAAATTCAGCACCCTGTGTCCTTTTACTTTTCACCTTCATCTTCCCTGTCAGTGTCTGGGAGAGTTCTTCCTTCCCTAAATCAGCTGCTTGTGCCTAAAACCAAGGTAGTGACAGATCATTTCCCCAGCCCTCCTCTGAGACTCTCTCTTTTGGATTATTTGAAGAGTCAATTGAGCTGACCTGACTCTGCCTGTTCCAGTCCCTGGAGTTCTGTCTTCCAGCTTGTGCCTTGCTCTCAAGGCTTGATCCAGCCTTGTACTTCATACATATGAATAGTCCTTTTAAAGTCAATAAGGAACAATCTTAACTTCTTTAAGTTAGATAAGTGCTTAAGCCATTACCTGAATGGGAACTCCTGAGATGAGGTGGAAATCAGGTTGGTGAGGATCTCTTTTATAGGGGCCAATAGTTTCTGAGTGTCATCCAGGATGAGCAAGGGCACGAACATTGCTTGGGCCCCACAGCTGACAAATGGGAGGTGAGAGCACAGGAAAGACCCAGTGACCACCTGGGCACAGCCCCTGGTGAGCCATCCTTGAGCAGGATGGAAATTCTGTGTTCCATGGAACTGAACTGCAAATCTTTTTGCTGGGTATCTCTGCAAAATCAGTTTGACTCCAACACTGAATTCCTGCTGAAAACCAAAAAGGGAAGCTGTGAGCAAATCTTATTGTGTACAGCCTTACTGATTGCCTGTCAGTAGGGCAGTATGTCAGGGACTGGTGCTTCCAAAAGGGAGTGAGAAAAAGCATTTATGTTTTGGAGCAGAGAGCTGGGTGGGAAGCTCTGGGAGGAGGCAGGTTATCCAGGGAAGTTGTGTCCCAGAGCATCCAGCAGTGTTGCTGAGGTGTTTGTAACAGAGCATCAGCAAAGCCCTCCCAAAGCACAGCCCCTCTGAACCTGGAGCACAACTGAGCTGTGAGGCTGCTCTCTGATCTGGGCAATGGCTTGATGATTGACTAAAACTTTGAATTTTCAGGGTAACTTTCAGCAAATGAAACCATGGTTACAAGCACTGAATGGGCTAAACGCATTCCCGTGCAGGTTGATGTGGTTATGCAAGAGGGAATTTGGCTCCCATACATCTCTCTTTGGCTGCCAAACTGGTGAGAGCAGAGCAGACTTCACAGAGAGGCAGTGTATGTGTGACGAGTTGTTAGTTTTATTAATTTGACTGAGGTTTTTCTCACTTTAGACAAAGTAATAGCTATAAAAGAAAGAACCTACTAAAATATCCTCTTTAATGAACTGAATTGCTAATGCTGAATTTCACTGCTGGAGCATCTTACAATAATGTGGCTTTAAATGTGCACTATACAAATGAACAGACTTTAGATCAATTTAAAAGTACCATTGGTATAATTTTATGGCCTGGTCACTAAGAGCTGTCACTCGGAGAAAAGAGCAAAATTTCCTTCCGCAAAGCGTAGGCAGAAAATCTCAGCTCTGGACACCCACTCAGAAGTATTCCTGGGGTTTTTGCTTGCTAAAAAATACACCCAAAAATATCAGTGGTCCTTAGGAAAAGTTTCTAAACCACTTTTCCCTGTGTTAGACATGGTGAGGGATTCCAAGGCATGCTTGGAGAGGGCAGAGCTCTACTCACTGTCCAACACTAAGGTATCAGAAAATCCCTCAGGAGCTATTTCAGGTACCTGAAGCTTGAGAAGCCTCAGGCCTGTTCTTACTTTTTCTGGGTTATGAATTACTGTCCCCAAAGACAAGTGCTACAACTGGGAAAGGCCCTACTGCTCCATCCCATGCTCTTAGGATTTTTTAAAAGCTGCTGTTCTTCTTAGTTAAAATACTATTTTCTGGGCAGCCCTTAATAATGGAACTCAAAAAGGGAAACCAAAGGTTTCATTCAAAAGTTAGACTTGAAATTTACCTCAGGCCTCCAGCAGCTAAAATCAGCTAGAAAATGGCAGATATTCATCACCAGTGTTAGACACCAGCCTGCC
Source organism: Sterrhoptilus dennistouni (assembly GCA_013397095.1). Lineage (NCBI taxonomy): Eukaryota > Metazoa > Chordata > Aves > Passeriformes > Zosteropidae > Sterrhoptilus > Sterrhoptilus dennistouni. Next base: position 1,584,124 of record VWZU01016808.1, on the reverse strand, counting down.
TGTGTGTGGATACCTGGGAGCCAAGGCACAGCCAGTAAATCATTCCAAGAACCCCAGGGAGTGTGCCCAGGCATGGGAGGCAGGCACATAAACACACAACTTTCCTTGGTATCGAGAGTTTCTTTGTTTAGGCTGAAATTTCAGGGTCTCCATACCAAGACTCAATAAAATGCTTTATTTCAGGAAACAGCAGCTGGGTGTATTTTAGCTGCTCTTTGGCTGCTGCACTGAGCCCTCCCCATCGTCCATGTCCCCTCCCACTGACCTGGTGTTCAACGCAGGCAGTGTCTGCTCCAAGGGAAAGTGTTACACGCTGAGATTTGTCCTCAGGCATCACCCCGAATTTTGTGTGAACTTAGCTCAGCCTCCACAGGGCAGGAAGTTCCTCATTTATCCTTGATTTCAGTGGGAGTCGAGTATATTTGTCATCTGGATTGACTGGGCCCATGTTGGAGCTGAAAAGGGACGGCAGTGGTGGGCTGGGAAGAGCTCGGAGTTAATATCTGTGCTAAAGAGGAGGGAGGCTCTAATGTACAGCTGGCCTCGGTGTCTTGGGTGGGCTGTATTTAAAATACAGCCTGGAGGCAGCTTTGCTAACTTTAGAGATGTGTGATGATGGGATCTGCAGGAGACTACGCGGGAGTGATGCAACACGACAGCTTAAAGTGAGAGTGATGGCACCGAGCTCCTCCATCTCCTGATGGGGATGTGGATTATACTGCTATTTATTGGTTTTAAAGTTCTTTCCATGTCAATAAAATATCTGTGTAGAAATAAGAGAATTTAGAGATGTATCTGCCGTTGTACAGGTTGACACTCTGCAGTTGCTCTTTAGCCTTAAAATCACTTACATTTCTGGTAGCTTGTCCATGCAGGAGGAGGCCATGGCAATCTTAAATCATGCTGCATAAAATGAGAAAGTCTCAGGGAGTTTTTTGTTTTACCCAGTGTTTGTGCTATTGTGAGTTTGATAGCAAGGTTCCGAAGTGAAATATTTTCAGAAGTTTCTCTGAAAAATCCTGTTCTCCTAAATTACACTCACAAAAATCCCTCTTAAGCCCCTCAAATAATACCCTGACACCTATTTGTAGTCCTTACAAAAACCCTGGAAAAGCGTTTGCCATCGGAGTGGATACATTTTGTCCCCAATGAAATGAGTGTTTGTTGACAGCTTGTCTGCCTTGGTGTTGAGGAGAGAAATAATGAGATAGCAGAGGACTTTAACAAGTGCGAACGTGGCTGTAAATGCAGGGCTGGCAGATCAGAGCCCTCGCAGGTGAGCGTTTTGTTCTCGCCGCTAATCGAGCCCGGGCAGGGAGAGGAGCAGGCCCCCAGCTCTCCAGAAGGAAAAGCATGATGGAAAATGAGGGAATGTGTCGTGACCTAAGGAAATAAATGAGCAGATGGTGTGCCAGCATCATACCTGACACTCCAGAGGAGGTGGTTGTAGCATAAGCACCGACTGCAAACAGAGTTGTGAACAGAGCCCAAAGCCAAGAAAAGCAGGGGAAGGTGATATGCATGGAGGCATGGAATAAAAAAGCAGGGCAAAATAAAGATTGAGACATGACAGAGAAGGAATTCAGGGGAAAAGTTGGGAAAATAATCAAGGTGAGACAACAGGCAGAAGCAGGTGGGGAGAGGAAATGAGGTCAGTGTGCAGATAACTGGCTGGAGACAATGCATAGCTGAATTTGGATGTTTTACAAATGTGATGCGTGTGAGGTACCTACAATTTCAGTCTTGTATTATTATTGTTGTTCTTATCTCAACCAGTGGGTTTTATCCTTTTTCAGTTCTCCTCCCCATCCCACTGGTGAGCAGAGTGAGCAAAGGCTCTGTGGGACTTCTTTGCCATCTGAGCTTAAACCAGGACAAGAATCTGAACCAGATGATATCCAGACAGAAGAAGGATTTAGAGATGAGGTGCTCAGGTTTAAGTGGCATTTGTCTTTTTTTTTTGGTGCTGGCAAAGGAACCTGTTGAAGTGTTTATGAAGGGATGTAAAAGTGTTTTACAGCATTATGGCTTCAATAAACACTATATAATGCTTAAACACAATGTATTGAAGTGGGATGCTGGAAGTTATAGCACATTCAACTGCCAAAAAAACCTTTTCTTGGCCTGGAAGGATCATACAAGCAAAGAAAGTACAGTTTTCAATAGACAGGGTTTATTTTGTTACAGACAATAGCAGAGGTGAAATACCAGGAATTTTGTACATAAGGGAAAATTTATGCAGTCAAAAGTTCACTTGAATTTCTGCACTCATGAAAATACTTTACACCTTTAGTCTTGACCCTTCCTCACACCATTTGATTGCCTTAAATGTGTGCTACATAACAAGCACATCTTCCAGTCATTTCCTTACAGCTCCTAAAGACCTGATTCAGTGCAGAAAAACTGCAGGGTTTTATTTATTAAACATGCCTGTGTTAGCCCAGAAGAATATCTGGATGTTTGGGAGAGAAAAGGAGAGTTCTAAAGACCTCAATCTTGTCCAAGAAAACCCAGTGAAGGCCATTTGTCAGGGAAGCTGGGAAGAGACCCAAGTGTCACAGATATGGGTGTCACTGTCTTTGTAATGGCAAGAACTCATGAAATATGATCAGTGACCTAAAAGATGAGTAAAGTCAGAGAATAACAATGCACAATGAGTTTCTGGGTTGTGCAGAGAAATCAAAAAGGGACCTACACAGAGACTTCTGCTTCAAGAACTACAGGGGAGAAAGGTGGAAGAGGGAAAGAAAGCAGGTGAGAAAGGTTCCCATCCACAACTACTCTGTAGCAGTAGGATTTATCCACTTTCATGGCTTTGGGGTGTGCCCTGCAAGAAGGATTTAGGCCCCATTAAGAATACTAGTAAATGCCAAATGGAAATGGTGTGTGTATTGTTACTGAGATTATTTTATATCAGGAAGAGCTTTATGGGCATCAACCAAAAAAAAAGAGAGATAAAACACTCATTCTTTGATCTTGGAGGGTGGTTATTGAGCATGAAAAGTCTCTGCTGTTCATCATTTTCATTTTCAGTAGCTTCTCTGCCTATCACACAGTGCTTGCTCATGTGAAGACCAGAGGCTGCCAGGTTTTATAACCCTGACCAGGATGCTTAAAAATATGTGCATCAAATTCAGGATAGAGGGTGAAATCAGCCAGCAAAACTCAAATTTTACCAGAAGCAGCTAAAAAATGAAACAGCAGACACTTGGAGTGTTTCAGAGGTAAGGGTTTCTCAACCTTCCTACTGTCTGCTTCAATCTCACCTTTCTGAACCCCATGTACAGAGCTACAGTGTTCTAATTATGCAGCTCTGTGAGTAAATCATAAAAATTGATTACAGGAGAGTTTTTAGCCAAGGCCCAAAATCTGATGCCCTCTGTGACTTATCTACATTGCAGTGATAATTTCCTAAATAAAGATCAAATCCTGGGAACAAACTGCACAAGGAGGCAGGTTTGCAGAAAGATATGAGGATTCATATGGAAGATCAATTTTTCCATAGAGATTGCACACTTTGCTGCCAGGGTGGGAGATAGGGAGAGTTTGAGGAATTCTTGGGAATCCAGAATAACCTTTTCTTCATCATCTACTTGAGCCTGTCTGTTAGTGCTTCCCAATTACAGGGCATCCAATTCAGTTGGGATGGCAATAAGAAAATACATGCATTTCTGCAAATATTATCTCCTCCTTCTAGGATAAATTCCAACTGGAATTCCCCAGATTCTAGTTTAGGAATACCAGTAGAGCATGGTATCTCTCCCTTGCAGATCTGGTGGGGTTATGAGTCATAGGAGCTGCAGGACAAAGCCCAGTGAATTTGTTTTCAACATCAGGTGAAGGATTCCTTTTGTCAGAATTTATTCAGAAATCCTTTGGGAAGAGGATGTTGTTGTTTAGCCCATTCATGGAATCAGCTGGTGGCAGACCAGGGCTGGGTTTCTTGGGAACCACCTCTCCATGACGTTGGTAAGGGTCTCACCACCCTTCATCCTCAGCTTCTGCCTCCAGGGCTCTTTGGAGTGCTCAGGTTCACAGCTTAGAGCTCAATCAAATACAAGAAGTGCCATTTAGCCATTAAAAAACTCCCCTACTCTAAGGGTGATTAAAGACTGTAACAGGCTGCTCAAAGAGATTATGGAGCCTTGTCCTTGGAGATATTAAAAATTCAACTTGATACAGTCCTTGACAACTTGGACTAGATGATCTCCAGGGGTCCTTCCTACCTCAGCTGTTCTACAATTCTATGATTCCATGAATTATTTTATTCCTGTAAGTTTAGTGATCTCTGAATCAGAGCAGGAGGCTCAGTGGATTGCTGGATATGGTGGAAAACATAAAATATCTAAGCAGCAGGTCAGAGCATTCTGAAAGCCCCTGGGAATCTCCTGTGTCTGAGAGCAGAACTGTATTATGGTGAGCCTGTCCAAAGAATTATGTGGTTATTCTCACTCCAAAATCCTGAAATGCCATGGAAATTCTTATGACAGGATGTATTTCATCAGTAAATTCAGTACCAGCATTCCTTGCTCAGATTCAGGAATTCAGGGTCTGTTCCCAACTCTGTTTCTGGACTGCTGCATCATTCTGGACACGTCCTTTCCCTCTGTATTTCATTTTCTGGTGTATGGAATGGTGAGCCTGACCACATTTGGGCGGAATACTGAAGTTTCTATATGAAAACTGCTACAGAAGAAATAGATGTTTCTCCTCAAGTGAATGAGATCCTTTGCTGTGTACTGTGTGGTGGATGCTTGTGCTCTATGTGACAGCAAGAAATGACGTTAATTAATTGCTCTGACGTCCAGTCATGATGTTGCAGTCGGTACCCAAGATGTCCAGATGTTGGGCTGTTCTTCCAGGATGCAACATGTTGGGATGCATTAGGAGGTGCCTTTTTGCTCTGTGGATGACTATGACAAATTGAGGCACAGCCAAGATGTTAAGTTGCTCCCAGGCATCTTTCACGCTTCATCCATTCCATGAGTGATAGATGGTATTAAACCTCTCCCCCCGCCGCCCCTTTTTTTTTGTGGCAAAAAAACACATTGTGGATAATGGAAAGGAAATCACCAGCGCTAATATTTATCCCAACTTTGTTTTGTATCTGCAAGATCAATGTTTTTTAAATTCACTTTTCATTCTCTTTTGCTTCATTTGCTTTGTTGTTGTAAAGGACATGGTGCATCTCGGGATCACATTTGGAGCTCAGTTTTATTAATACAGAACCACACAAGTGGAATTGTTCTGGGTTCATAGAAATGATAGCTGAAACTCAGCCACTGTCAGGTGTTTAAAGTCAATATTGAACATTCCTGGGTGCTTTCTTTAAAGCAGGTACAGCTCCTCTCACCTGAAATTCCTTCTAGGCTGATTAGAGAAGGAGACAGGTAAACTCCATGTGTGACCTTTGGGGGTTGGATATCCCAGGAAAGGTCTGTTAATCCTGTTAATCCTGAGCAGGTGTGAAAGGGAGAACATGGACAGGAGGAACATCAGCTACTGAGGAATGAAATTGCAGGGAATTCTCTGGGTTGGGCTGGTATTGCCATAACAGGAGAGCAGGGAAACACAACCCAGACCTCTCTGTAGGGAAACATTACACTGGATTAAGTAAACTAAAATGTACATCTCCATGCTGGTTCTCAGGATCTTTGCAAATGCTATTTCATCTGCATTTTGGATATCCTAGTAATGGCACTGTGGCCAGTGTGCTGCCAAACGAGGAGGCTGTTTCCCCTCCAAATTACATGGTTCTAATATTTTGTTTTATATTACAGATCAAAATCCAAATCCTACTTTTTCTGTAAGTCTTTCACACATCAAAACCCAGCAATAACAGTAGAGCATGTGAAAGTCAAACAGAAATGATGGAGCAGGGTCCAGCCTTGATCAGTTCTGTCAGCAGCAGTTTCCATAACATCTCCTATGCTTCTTGCATAACACAGATTTTCCCCATTTCTTTACTGAAATTGAATAGTTTCTTTAATAAAATAAGCAATGATCAGGACTGGTACATGGGTCATGAGCTTGTATAGGAAATGGAAGTTTTCATAACATCCAAGAAAGGCAAGTTAAAATTCTAGTAAATTAGGTTAAAAGTCCTCTTTTTCTTCATAATTGAGAATTTCTTCTTATACTTCCATTACAGTGGGATTCAGGAGAGAACCAAGTTTTGAAGTTTTCCATTTGTGATAAATCACATTTGTGACAAAATTCCTTTGTCAGTGGAGGTCTGTCCACTGAGCAGTTACAGTGCTGCTCACCCCTCAATCACAAGGTTCCTCTGCCACTTACATTTCAGTGAAGATTTCAGATCCAGCTTCAAGCCCTCTTAAAGGGGATTTCAGGAGTTAATTGATCTGGTGTGAGCTCTCTGCACAGAAACTGAACTTTTCTTTCCCTGGGCAGAGCCTAATGAACGTGTTCATCACCATCCCCACCCTCCATGGCTGATTAGCTTCTATTTGCTGCTCTCAGTGTCTTCCTCTACAGCCACGTATTTTCCTGGTTTCAATACAGAAATGGAAATTAAGTGTCAAACTAGACTCTAATATTTCAAAAGAGACAGACTTGAAAAACAGAAACATGTCCAGAAGAAATATTTAAAATTTTAACATGGCCCAGTCCTCAGATATCCAGTAACAGATCCAATCTGAGCAGGGGCTGTGTGTAATTGAATTTTAAGGAAGAGAACAGAGCAGCCTCAGTTACAGGATTGTTTGGTTTACTGTAATTAGATAAATTAATCAGTACATTAATTTCTAATGCAGAGCACAGTGCTGAAATGAGTTGCAGATATTTGTTACTTTGTTAGGATTTAAAGAACAAACTTTTCCATGACAGGTCAGTGCTAAAAAAGCTACCAGAGCTCTGTGAGTGTGTAAGAGGTTTGAAACTCCATAAAAATAAAGTATAGCACAGAGAAAGTTAGAATTGGGTTACTTGTTATTTTTAAGAGAAAGAAAGAGGTTGGTGTGAGTTAGTTACTGCACTTCCATCTAACTTTATGAGCATCAATGCATGCCTGGCTTGGCCTAACCTACAGATAGTGAAAAAATATCCCAAAGCCAAGAATCAAAGGGCTTCCTCACTGTCCTTTGCTTGTAGTGCTCCCACTGACATCACCTGTACCATCCCTGAAATTGTTCTTCCATGTAGTTGGGGCTGGTTACAGGTTCTGCATCAGGGACAACTTGTGAAACACCTGGGTGATGGTGCTGCCAGAGTTTCCAGGGTCCAAAATCTCCCTGACCAAAACACTTTGTACACAGCCCCCTGTTAACACAGGAACATCTGACAGGTTATGGTAAATATAAACCACCACATTCAGCTTTGTGCTGTCTCCTCACTCATCCACCCTTTTTTGTCAGGCTTTCAACACAGGGACTCTCTGGGCACATTAAACATGAATTTTAGTTTAGTAGTTGAGTGCAGCCCTGTATCTTATTAAGAAGCTCACTCACAGTGAACAGTGTCACATTACTAAAACATGTTTGTCTGTTAAACAAATACAGGCCAGAAAGCAGGTACAGGTTTTACCTTGTTGGAGAAGGACCTGGGATTCATATTGAGGCATGGCTGGCACCACCAGCCTAGAACACCCTGGGCTGGAGATTCTGCTGCCACAGCAGCCTGAAGTGATGATCCTTTGTGCTGGAGCCAGACCTGAGGCTGTTTGTCCCCATGTCCCCCCTTCTATCTCTTACCATCTCCCTCCTGTGTCATTTTGCTCCTGCTTTCTGCTTTTATCCATTCTTTTCCTGTGCTCCCCTCCCTTGTTGCTCTTAATTCCTCCTGATTCCTGGGTGGGAAGGGCTGAGATCCCCCTGTTCCCCCCCAGCACTCAGAGCCCACAGGCTGGGCTGTGCTGGGGCCTCCTGATTGCCTCCTCCAGCAGGCAGGGAGTAAAGTGGGATTCAAGGAGCTGCCTATGGCTTCACCCCCAGTGACACGTCGGAACAGAGCAAGGAAATGGCTCTCAAGCAGAGCAGTGGCAGGATTTTAGTGCCTTGAGTTCTCAGTTATTCCTTGGCTTCCCTAGATTGCCCTGATGCTGCTTGGGTAGCCTGGCTTAAGAGTCTACAACACCATTTTGTGTCACAGAAAGATTCCTTTAATGTGTTTCAAAATGCCAGCCTGCCTTTCAGCCAAATACCAGCTATTCTGTGGGGTTACTGTCTTAGCCAGTCACTTACCTGAGTGGAAACTGCCAAGTGTGCCACTGGTATCACATTGGGGTCTCCCTCTCACAAACAGAGACAGGCAATCAGAAACACTTATTTAATGTAATTTGTGATTCTGTGAATTCAACGTTTGCAGAAACTGCCAGGCTGCCACCCCAGGGGACTTCAGCAATGTAGTTCTATATTTGAACTTTAAGTGGGGGGAGGAGAAGAGAGGAATAAAAAGAGACATACATAAAGGCTTATGAGACATTTTCTAAAATTTAGGAAATAAGAGTCTATAAAACACACTTTAGTTCTAGTAATGGGGATAGAATTGTTTCTACAAAATCAGAGATTGCTGCTGAAAAACATCAGTTACCATGTGAGCCTGCTCTCAGATGGCTTTTCAGTTCAGGTGTCCCTGCTCCAAAAGTCTAATTAGAATGAACAGAGTCTCCATTTCTTCAGAAATTGAACCCAAACCAATCTCTGATGCTGGCAGGTTTGGAGAGCAGGTGGGCATGATTAGATTTCTGACTCTGACCAGACCCTGCACTGAGTGTCCTGGCACATAGCACCTACCTTGTGTCTTTTGTTTGCTTATCATCATTAAAAAGTAATTAGTGAAATTAAAGAGTTCTGACTGTAATACACTGTCTGCTTGAGAACAAGATGGATTTTGGTGAAGAATCTCAATTTAATTCCTGGCACAACAGTTCGTGTTCCACGCCAGGGATCAAAATGTGCACAGCCAGGTCCCTGTGTTTGTCTCTAGATTTGTGCCTTGGGGAAGGAAGAGCCTGTGGCTTCTCAACCTACTTTGTGTAGCACTGCAAGGTGGGGGAGCTGCTCCCTCTGCCCTTTCAGGACACAAACATTTCATAAATCACAGCCCCTCTCAGGCAGCTCCATTGTGCAGGTGAGGGAGAGGTTGTAGCAGCCCAAGACCACCAGGGCATTCTCTGAGCAGGTAAGGAGTCCCCTGAGGGAGCCTGGATGGCAGCAGCAGCATCTTTTGATAGAATTCCTTCCCTATCAGCCCAAAAGATCCTGACCAGACACTGGTCTCAGGCTGAAACCTCTGGAATTGTTGAGGGGCACTGCTTAAATTGCTGTTACAAGGTCATGTGTGATGTCTTGGCTCTGCTCAGCACCTTCACTTTAATCTGTGAGTCGAATGCTAATGCAGTTGTGTGTCCACTCTGACCATCAAACCCCCCCAACCTATCCAGAGTGAGATCCTTACCTGTGGCTTGAAAGAGGGTGAAATATACAAATATTCTCTCTAGTTGTAGGGAGTTGAATTATTTGTATTCCACATAATTTTTTAATACGCCCTTTTGTTCAGCAATTAATATTTAACAGTCTCAAATAAAACTGTCAAACAATATGGTTTTCACAATACAGTTTTGAAATATCTACCAATCCTTCATCCTCTATTATAATAAAAGACTGGAATGGCTAATGTGAGTGGTGATTTAATTTGGTTATGTTAGTACAAAGATGAGCTTTAATATTCCTCTTTATTTTATTCAGAAACATGAAATCATAGAATGATTTGGGTTGGAAAGGACCTTAAAGACCATCCAGTTCCAACCCCCTGCCATGGGTCAGGATGCCATTCACTACCCCAGGTTGCTCTAAGCCCTGTCCAGCCTAGCCTTGAACTCTTCCAGGGATGGGGCAGCCACACTTTCTCTGGGCTCCTTATTTCCCACAGGGTTGTTTGGTTTTTTTTCATGGATGCAAAAGAAAATCAAGAAAACATGAGTGCACAGGACATTGGTGATTGTCAGGTGTCCATTCAGTGACTTCTCTTCCACCCATTTCTAGTCTGCCTGGAAATTTATCTCATCTTAATTCTCTGGTTATGAGCAATTTGCAACTTGAGCAATAATCCTCATAACCTTTGCTACAGTTGTGTCCTTGATGTAATAGGGAAGGTAATGCATTAGTAGGCACATGCTGAGCTCGGCCTGTACCTGAGATTTAATGATATTTAACTCTGGACCTAATTTCAGTTTACAAGCGATTACACACTGTCCTCTGGGACATTGCTGCAAAGAATTTCCAAATAAGTTGCAAAATAGTGACGAATTAACTTGTAGTTGTGTCAAAATCAATTATCTTACATGACAGCTCGACTACACTTTTTTGTTTGCTGCACTGCAGCATGCTAAACATCAGCCTAAGCATAAACATAAAGTCCTTGTATGTCAGACTCTGGAGCAGATTGATCCTGTATTTCACGGGCATGCAAATCTCCCAGAGGCTCAGTAGAAATGTTTTGCTTACATTCACAAAATCTCAATGTTTTTTCCTGCCATGTTTATAACCTGTTGCACCATGCAATCATATAAATTTGATCGAAATATTCTCATGGATGTTGTCCTGGGTTGATCGAAGTTAAAAACCTCCTCAGAGATCAGTTCTGCCAAGGCAATGTCACACAAAATCCCAACCAGGTGCTTTCTGCAAACTCTTGCTGCAAGGGGTGGCCGTGCACCCCTCAGGTGAGGGAGGGGATGCCCTGCTGGGGTGGGGCTGCCTTCCCACTGGGGATGGATCAATCCCAGGCAGGGCAGGTAACTGGGGAAATGAGCACTGAGTCTTCAGGAAAAATGTCAACAACCAGTCAGATCCAGCCAGCATCCTCACCACACCTGGAGTTTGGAGAGGAAACAGGAGCTGGAGGAATCCAGAGTCAAATCACTTTTTCTGGATGAGGAATTGAGGTAAATTTTCCATCCCGGAGAACCTGGTGTAATTCAGCTGCACCCAGAGATCTGATTGGCTCCTTCTGTTTCTGAGACACTCACTCTGCACAGAGCTGGTGTTTCAAGTCCTAAACATTTAGGACTTGAAACTTCTCAGTTTGTAGCTGTAAAGGCTTCATTACATGCTGTGTGCAAAGAGATGTTATCTGTGAAAGCATAAACTCCTGTACAAAATCCTGTAATTATATGATTATAAAAATGCACAGAGCCACTTTATCATGCTTTATGTACAAAAGACACTTAAGCTGACAGACAGCAATATTCTGTAGGGCTGTGATCAGCTTAAGAGAAATAAAAGATAGTAAAGATACATCAACATCTGTTTAGGTCAGAATCACTGCGGGAGAGGCTGCTAAAAGTTTGGAGTGGTGTAGTTCTGGAAATGTGTTTTTCAGTTTAGCACTTGAGCTGGCTCCGTGTAGAGGCCTGTCAAATGTTACTACAGAGAGAAATACGTCGAGGACTTGTATCGCTTCCAAGCTTTAATTCCTCTGATATATTTTGGAGAACAAGTGTTACTGAAATAGTGGATATTCCTGCCAACAGATTACTGAAGCAGGAAAATACTATTTCAGATGTAGTATTGTAGGTAATGAAGATAGAATAAATGACCCGGCCGTAGAAAATAACATCAGTCATTCATGAATTGCACAGCTATAAAACAAACATTCAAAACTAAGGAAATCCATTTGGAATGTGTTTTGGTTTGGAACACCCAGAAAATGTGTGATAAATAGCCCAAAGTTCAGGTTCTAAGAAAACTGTCGGGAATCAGCAACTTAAACTTAAGAGGCAGAAACTTGTAGGTGGAGACATCAGAGCCAATTTCATATTAGTTATCAAAAGGGAAGATAGTTAAAATAACTAGAGAGAGTACAGATAAGTAGTAAGGAATAGAAAGCAGAACTGAACAGCAGACAAAACTATTTTGACTTAGAAGTCAAAATACGTTGGGGATAAAGTGAGATTTGCCAAAAGTCAAGCTATGCCTATTAACAAAAATAGCAGCTGAGTAAAAAGAGACAAGAAAAGCATGGGGGAGTCCTGCTTTAGGGGAAATGGAGTAGGACAGTGGTGTCACCAAAACTAGATAGATGTTTCTGCAGATTTCTGTAGGGATGATGAACATGGGGTTGGGAAGACAATGAGTGAAGGGGAAAGAAACAGCCACAGCTGAGGCAGGAGCTCAATGTGAAGGCATTAATGTGCTCCTGGAAGACAAGTGTGAGCTACCAGTCCTGCCTGAAACAGCAGCATAGGAAATGTGACCTGATAGCAGGGAGTGGTTAATGACTCCTGGTGGGGTGAAAGGGGCACTGGTCAGAGCCCAGAATGTGCTGACCACGTTCTTGCAGGTGTTGCACAGGGAGGGGGTCAATGCTTCATACAAAGTTTACTTATTTGAAGTTACTCAGGGTTGAGATTTAGCAGAATGAGGCAGCAGTGCACAGAAACTGCACACAAATCACACTCAGCAGAGTGTAAGCAGAGTTATACAGCTGAATGACAATCCAAACACACATTTCACCCCTGCTCTCAGTAAATGTCTTCTGCATCCTGACACTCTGTGTCCCAGGTCCTGGGAAGGACCTGGTGGGTTGAAACCCACTCAAGCCCACTGCTCCCTTCAAATGATCTTCTTTATCCATGTTTTATGTTCCCTGTTGGGCTGAGCCAGGTTAACTCTCCCCATGCTGGTCTAGAGAACTCAGAAAGATACATAATTCATTCCTTGGTCACAGTGTTGTGTAGCTGAAGAAAATAAAACATAGTTCCTACATTTAACAGAGTGGGAAAATAACGTATGTAGCTAGAGGCCTGTTTTTCCAGTCTCAATTATATAAACATCATGGAATACATTTTGAAGGAACTAAGAGAATCAATTGCCTAGAAGTAAATGAAAAATGGATTTTAAAAGAACATATATTTATCCAAGGTAGATAGTACAAAAGGCAGCTAATAGCTTTCTTTGATAACATAACCAATTTTCCAGGCAAAGGAAACAGAACAAAATGCTTTATAAACATAAACAATGGAGGCAAATTGCTGCCTGATGTGTTCCCTGTAAACCTTGCCTTGCTAGGAATTCTGTAGTTTGTGGAAAGTCAGGAAAAAAATGCCGTATGACAATACCAGCATGAGCAGGTAACACTCACTGGGGATCACACAGCGTGTGCTGCATCCGAGCCCATCGCTCCACCCCAGGCAGTGAGTCCAGGGAGGGAAAATTCCCGTTCCGGTGGGACTGGAGTGACCCTCACCCCTCTCCAGTGTCCAGCGGGGCTGCTCTGGAGTTCATGAGCTGCTCCTGTCGGGGCTGGGGGCTCAGGGGCAGGGCAAAGGTGCTGCTGCTGCTGGGGGGGATGTGTGTATTTAACTGTGGAGAGCACCAAAGGGCCTTTCCTCTTCCTAAGAGGATGTTGCAGAAGTTTGAAATGTGCCGTTGGAGCAGAATGTGTGAAAGAACATTTGTTTCCTGGTGAAAGTCCCTATTTAGGAGTTCACAGTTACTTTTGAACCATTAACTCCGGCACAGAGTTGACCTCTCTGGGCGGTTCGAGAGCCTGCAGCTCACAGCCAGGAGAGCCCGTTGTGAAACTTCGTCCCATGAATGTAAAGATTGTTTTCCTACTGGGTGCATCCAATTCCTCATCTTGCTGACAGTTCCCCAGTTTCCCTGATAGGCCTCTCTGTCAGACAACATTTCAGCTAAAAATCCTCTCCCGTTGGCCCCTTCATGTTGGATAAAGCAGTTTCCAGCTGGTGCAGGTAGAGAACACTTTTTTATTAAAGCAGGAAATTATCTTTTTTATAAAACTGAATTTGGCTTTTAGCCTTATAAAACATTTCATTATTATTTATAGCTGGTGGCAGTGGGAGGGATGTCCCAACAAGATAAGAACTGACTTGTGACAACCATTTAGATATTTGGAGTGACCCCACAGAAGTGTCTGGCTGCTGTAATCCTGATGTAAATATCTGACCAGAAGAATAAATTCCCATACATTTGTAAGGATCCTGAGATCCTGAAATGTGGCATGATACACCTGTAGGCACCAAACTAGAGCATGGAATGGAACCAATGGAACCTCTGCCACCAGAGTTTGTATCTGAATTCAACACTCCTCTGATTTCCAGGCACTTTCCATCATTCACCTTTGGTATTTTTTACCTTGGAAAGAGTCTGAGCATTTCCCCCATAGAATTCCCTTTGCTGACTCCGGTTTTCTCTCTTATTTAATAAGCAGCAGGAAAGGGATTACTTAACATACTGCATTAAAGAAAGGGTGACATTCTAGTCCTGGCAGGCAAAGGGAGTTTTGGAATTGACTTCAGTGGGGTCTGGATTTTATGCACAATATTCATTTCCTTTTTCAGGAATACTCACTTCTGCTCTAATGTAAATAAATATTACCATGGAAAGTTATCCAACTGCAATTACTTTTTGCATTACATCCTAAATATCTACTTGTACATGACATTTACTAAAGAAAAACACTTGCAAATTACATGTTTGATTAACATTACATCTTTCCCAGTTTAAAAAGGGTATGGTAATTGAAAGCTGCATTACTTAGAAACCATGAACTTTATTTGAGCTCTTCTCTATAACTGCAAATCTTCCCTTTTTTATTGAATATTTCACCGAACATTTGTAATAGGTGGAAGGAGAGTCCTGTTAAAGCAAACACCCCAGAACATGAAGGTAATGAACAGTTCCTGCTTTGTCACTGAACAAACATGAAAGGAGACTTGAGCACAATGAGAGCTTGGGGTTTGTGCTCTTGGTCCCTTCCACAACCTGCCTTGGCTCTCTCAGTCTCTGAGAGCCCCCCTGGCCCACCGAGGGCAGTTCCCAGCAGCTCCCACCACCTGCTGGGAGTGCACCTTGTGCCACCTCCCCAGTGGAAGAATAGACACTGCCTTTGAGAACAGGCACCCTTGAAAAGAGGTGATGACAAAATTCTCAGCTTCCCAGATTCTTCACAAGCAGAACAACGTCCTGTGGAGTTATTCTTGCAAAATGCCATTTGGGATGTTGTTATTCCAGCCCTGGTGTCCAGTTCTCACACTGGTGCTGTTCCAAGGAGCTCAGCAGAGTCAGGGCTGGTTTGTCTCGGTGCTGCTGGATGAACTCCTCTGTGTGAAGCTGAGAGGAGATGTCACATTGTGGTGCATTTTGCATTAGAAATGAGCTCCTCAGTTTGGGGAGTGAATATTCTGGGACTGTAGCAGTGTTCCTGGGGGAATTTATTTGTGCTGTTTCCAACTTCTGTATCAGCTCTAAGCCCAAAGTTGGTCAGACAGTTCCAGTGCAATTCCTGCTCATCTTGCTGGGAATGTCAGGTCCTTGAGCTGTTGGAAAGCAGAGCTGATGACTCTTAGGGGAACAGGGTTAGTGGGAAAATGAATATGAAGAACACTGGCTCTAAACCTAAATAAATTTTACCTGTGCTCTTTTGTTGCCTTCTTATGATGCATGTATGATATAAATTCTCAAAATCTATTTTTATGCTATTGCCAGCAGCCTACAAGTCGAGTAAGTAAGAATTATGGCTGTCATAACAGCATCACTTAGGAGGAAATAAAGGAAAAGACAAACATGTCCATACAGTACTTATAAATCTATTATAAACTCTGGTCTGTGCTTGGCTACAACGTTGTTAATTTAATCTCCATTGCAGTGTACAGTTGATACAGTAAAGAAAATTTACTGTGCATGGAATTTGAGACCTGATTAACTCGTCTAAATATCAGAGTCAGTTTGTGTGTGTGTGCACAAACCTCCAGGAGCTTTGGGATGTGTGATGGTCTTGTAGGGATGAAATAAGTTGGCTGCTAATTTGAAAATGCTGTTCATCTCTAATTGCAGCTGGTGTTCAGAGATGTTCTTCCCCAGCAGGTGAGGCAGGGCCATGTTCCAGCACTGCTTACAGGTCACACCTTGGAACTGATGCTGGAGACACAATCCTTGCCCTGGTGTGCACCAGGAACAGTCACTTGTCCTGCTCAAGGCATGGTGTGCTCCTAAAATCACTCCTGCATGGGCACTCACAGCCCAGTTCTTTGCTTTTGAGTTAAATGTCCTGTCACAGGGTCATTTCACCACATGGGCCGGTCAAGTGCAGCCCCATGTGAGGGATTCATCCCATCTCATCCAGTTTGCTGCTCTGGAATTGGGATTCCTCACCAGCCCTCTCAGAGACAGAAGTGCACAGTGCTTTGATGACCCTGGAATTTGATTTTTGGCTGTGCCTCCTCCCTGCAGCTCATTTGGGACACTCTGGGGTTTTGCTTCCACCCTTCCCTCTGTATGGCGTGTCCTGGGATGTTCCTCTAGAAAAGATCTAAGTGGAAGAAAAAACTGAATGAAATGAAAACAGGAGAACACCTTTAAAACATGAACACACAGTGAAGTCCTGTGGAAGTTTCCACTCTTAGCCAGGGGTTTATGTTTCTTTAACCCCTCAGGCCACCCAACTACATTCATTTTACCTTCTCATCTCATTATTCAGAGGTTGGCCACACTGCTCCCAATGGCATTCCTAGAAATGTCATGACTTTTTTCCCTTCCTTGGGGCTTGGCCCTGTGCAGAATGCTCATTTTCAGTAAGCTGTGCTGATTAATAACTGCATTTCTCTCCATTTTATTTCTGAAATGCCCTTTGCACTCACCTGAGCAGCCAGGTCACTCAAGCAAGGGAATGAAAACTGGAAGGAACCACAGTCTAAGCACTCAGTTGGAAAACAAATAAATAAATATCACACAGTGTTTTTATGGAAAACATAAAATAAACTGAATGTGAGGAAGATACTGCACTTGCACTACTCAGGCCTTTGAAGTAAAGGTCTATAATGTATTATTTGTTGTGCATCTGCCACTGCTGCAATATCAGCTAATGGGGGAAAGGTGCTTTAGATGTCACTTTAGAGAGTAAAAGCATAAGACTTAGTGAGTCCTGGGCTGCAGGAGGGGCTGCTTTGCTGCTCCCTCTGTGGCTGCAGGTAGCAGAACTCACTGCTTTTCCTAACAAGTGGTGATGGAGGGCATCCTGTTCATGGAGGGAGGGCAGGACTGCAGCCCAGGGGGTTTCTGTAGGTGAGGGAACAGCTGTAAGGAATCCAGGGAAACACCCACCTCCCTCATCAGCCCAGGCACCCCAGGGAAAGGCTGCCTGGGGCCCATCACAGCTGCTTTGAGGGGCTGGACAGATGGGCACCTCTGGGGCCCTGATCCACTGGGCACAGGCAGGAGTGTAAATCCCACCGAGATCCCTGGGAGGAGGACTTTGGCTGCCATCCCATTTCTCTTCCACCCTGCCCCACAAATGGCCCTTTGCAGGGATGGGAGGCACTGGCTGTACCACATCTGCATCTCCTGGTGTCTTCACCCATCAGAAAGTGTCTGGTAGGGATCTTCAAATAGGTTTTCATTCCTATTGTTCCTACAGAGCTCTAATGGGGAGTAGGTCAAAGAGAAAAATCCACCTTTTAGCTCTGCTTCCAATTCACCATCCTGAGAGGGAAGCAGAGTTGACTTTGCTGTGATGATCCATGGCTGCTCTCCTTCATGTTTGTGGAGATGTGAGTCCTGAGGAACTTGCACACAGTGCCTTGGTCTGGGAGGGAATGTCTCAGGTAGTTGGAGCAAAGGATTGACTCCCATGACTGGGACAAACTTGCCTCCACTCCAGCAGCTCCTTCTGAGCAAGGACCTGGTGTGGGACAGTGACCATTAATACACTCAGTATCCTCCTTGAAATGATGGAGACAAAAAAAGTCCATGTAAAATTTAACCCTAAAGCACCCCAGGTTTTCCAAAAGGAAGCCTGTTTTCAGGGGAAAAAACCACTGTATCCCTCCAACACATGGCTCAGCTGAAACTGGTTTAAATATCTGTAAAAACCATTTATATAGAAGTTGCATAAGCTCCCACTTACTCCCGTACAGGAATTGGAGTGGATTCTGTTTCAGTGTTACTGTACTTCTCATACTTGCCACTGACAGCCTTTCTACATCATATAAATAATCTCTAGAGCACCTAATTTAGTACTATTACAGTCCAGATGAAATGTTTATGTAATTTCCCTTCTTTTGAGATAAACTTCAGATACAGAGAGAAAATTGACTGTAAAAATGACATTGTAGGACTCTATATTTATCTTCTCTCAGTGATTTCCATAGCAAATTTACTCCATTTACCATTTGAAGGCACTTTTTTTTCCTGTTGCCTTATTGTAAGCATGGCAAACTGAGCATGAAATTGTACCATCATGGTGTGTTTCTCCAAATCACACTTGTCACACTTGTAATCTCAGTAGAGGCAAAAGACAGATTTGGCGTCTGGGCTGCACTTGTAGCAGTGATCCCTCTGTAATTACAAAAAGGCTGTTTTATTAAATACCACACCTCTGCTATTCCTAGGCTGGAGACAGGGAGGGATATGTTGGGATTAATATTTACAGAGGTGTTTTGCAGCCCCAGCCAGGAGCAGCACTTTGGTGTGATAGGCAACGTCAGGAGACAAAATTTAAAAGCCTTTGCCTCCAATTGATTAGTCCCATATGCATCCTTTGATGCTTAAAAAAAAGGGTTCTTTTCCTCAGGGCAGTAATAAAATCATCCTTTTCTGTCTCATTGTCTAACTGCAGCCAGAGAACTGCAGTATTTTTGGATATTCTGCCAGTCTGCCAAAGGCTGTTGGTGGGTTAAAACAAGTTCCTAGTGAGGAGGGGGAGACAGTCAGGCAGAAACAGACACACAGAGACAATATAAATCTTATTTAAAGAAGGAAACAAAAAGGATCTTTTACACCAGATTTTTTTTTCTTTAATTTTTACTTTCCTAATCTTTTTACTTTTATGTCTTGCATTAGTAGTGCCTTCAATCCAGTCTCTTTTCAGCTCAGATTCTTGTCTGATTGCCCAGGGTCTTTGGTAAAGCAAGGTAAAACTTGTTAGAATTGTAGAGGTGAATCAAACCTCTGATGTCAATCAAAGTCAGGAAAACATCAGCAAATCCACTGAAACCAGAGAGCAAACTGTCATAACTCCCAACCCCACAGGATCTAATATTGGAGAACACCTAGGGCAGTGGGTGTTTGTGTGCAGAGACATCATGGAACCAGGGATCTGATGGATGTGGAGTTGTGTAGTGTAGATGCATTTAAATATCACATAGATTTTATGAGGTTCAGAGTATGTGCTTGAGATGAGATGAGATTAGGCAGCATATGGTCCTGGTATCTGTGACTGTCAACACATCCCTTCTCCCTTCATCCATAGAAAACTGTCTTCAAGAGGTAACCTGCTGGTAGGGAAAAAAAATCACTTATTTATTGGCAATCTACTCCAAAAGCCAAACTTAAAAAGCAAGAGTGGCATATTAGAAAATATTAAAGATCCAAGATTAATTTCAATAAATATCCTTGTGAAATGTTTTGATAGATGCCTATATTTAAAGGGAGTGGCAGAGTCATTTTGGATAAAAAGCAGTGCCCTTCAGTGGTTTTGTTTTGTCCACAGGGGCACAGGTGACATTCAGTGAGAACCCAACTCCTAACCTTTGGACTGCTCCATCCACTCCATGGTCTTGGTGCCCAAGGAAATTCAGTGTTCAGCTTTCCCTGGCGCTGGATGGGGGAGGGAGTTTCTGACTAACATCCATTTTTGATGTGCAACAAAAATGCCATATGGAGTCAAATTGGTGATCACGGCTGCTTCAAATAGAGTGTTATTTCTTATTTGTGACATCTGAACAAAAAAATCCCTTCAAGCTTGTCTTTTAGTGCTGAGCTCTCACATCTTATTGGCCAAGTCCTTGATGAAAACAGGGAACGATCTGGAGAAGTCGGTTTTACACAGGCATTTTTCTGTGTTTCATTTCAAAGGCTCCTATTATTAATGAATTGTAAAGAACATTCTTTTAATCTACTGCTGCACCTTCTCGTTACCATGAATTCATTTCCTGTGATGATCATGGCAACACAAAGGGTGGCTCTGTAAATTCGGGGTTGTGCAGCGAGACCTGACAGTGCAGGGTCCCTGCAGCACAAGGCGTGGAGTGTTCCCAGCTCCCAGTTTTGGGTGGCAATTAGCTCCCTAATGCTCCCAACCTTCCCACCTCCCACCTCCTCTCACTGGGGATAATATTGACATTTAGAAGCTGCAGACAAATGCTGCAGTAAGGATGGGAATGCTTTTTTAATGGAGGCTTCTGCCATAGCTGGGAGAGAGCAAATGCGTGTACACAATTTGCATGCGTTTCAATGTGTATCTCCTGATGAATTTCAGGGCACTGTTTGTTTCAGGGGGAAAAATAGCTGATGTAGTCACCATAATTGAATGAAGTCTATTTTAAATATTTTAATGTGAGAGAAAACCATTCCCTGCAGAAGGCCAGAGTGAGCCTGTGTACCTAAGAAATCACATTTCAGTCCTCAAAATAATCTTGGAGTAATACATAGACCTTTTTTTTGGTCCTGGCACAGATAAAAATCCCTCAAAAGGCTTGATGGCAGTGATAGATCCAAGACACTGCTAAGCCTGTCACTGACTGGGACATCTCCTTGGTCCCCTTTGTCCTTTGCCTTTAGGCATCATTGGCTCCTGCCTTAGCCCCAGCTCTGGCTGCCCCACAGCCTGTGGGGTCAGGTAAGGACCTGCACCTCAACACTTTTCCCTGGACCTTCAGGCTTTTAGCATAAACCCCATGAACCCACCCAGGACTCTGATTAAATACCAGCTGCAGCAGTGCTGCTGATGTCTAAATTTTGGGACCTCCCTTGTCCATATTATGGCAGGTTGTCCTCACAGCTCAGGGCTCCACAGTCACCCCTGTATCTCTGTGGTGCCATGATCAGCCCGGGGACAGAAGAACACAACCAATGAGGAGGTGA
The DNA here is from genome assembly GCA_013397095.1 of Sterrhoptilus dennistouni. Taxonomy (NCBI): domain Eukaryota; kingdom Metazoa; phylum Chordata; class Aves; order Passeriformes; family Zosteropidae; genus Sterrhoptilus; species Sterrhoptilus dennistouni. The sequence continues at coordinate 1,563,281 of VWZU01016808.1, read as the reverse complement.
AATTCCTCTGAAGAGCTGCTCCCCACTTACCCTTTCCCTGATTAGTGACTTGGACTCTCAGCATTCCACACTTTGAGCAAAGGCTTGTCTACCTCAAGCCAAATCCTTCAGGAATTGCTTCCCCTCCATATTCTGTTACAAATCAGCTTTAATTGTGCCTTTTCCTTCAATAACTTTGTTTTTAGGGTAACGAACATTGAAGAGGTTTAGGAAATTGAATACAGTCATATTCCATCCCATGAACACAGCAGACACACCTTCTTGTCTATACGTGTGTTTAGTTACTGCACATGGTCTTGGGATGAACAGTCCCAGCAAAATCCATCCAATATCTTCCAAATTTGACCTTGAGGATGGTCCTGTGCAGGCCCAGGAGTTGGACTCCAAGGTTCTTGTGGGTCCCTTCCAACTCTGCATATTTTGTGATTATATATACCCATATATCCATAATCTATAGTTTTATATATTCATAAGATTTTTTTAAAAATTGTTCTTTACCGTTTTTTGAGGGGTATGAGCTGGGGAGTTTCTTATTCAGTGGAACTTGATTTTTAAAGAACTCAGGACACGCAGGAAAATGGCAGAAGTGGTGCAGGGTGGAGCAGAGGCAGGCAGGCAGCAGGAATTCCTAAAACAGAGCAGCTGGGATAATCCAGCAGATTTGGCACTGAGCTTCCCTCTATTGGTACCAGGGCACTGGTGACTCTTAGAGGTGAATTAAGGAATGATGGAAATAGGAACCCACATAAAACATGCATTATTATCCATCCTTTATCCACAGCAAATTTTATAAAAGTGACAAATTCAATTTATTTTCATTAAATTTTCTAGTTGCCTGAAATACCAGGAAACAATGGGATCCACCTGGGTCTTTTTTGCCTTGTCTCAGACCTGAAAGGAAATCTCTAGTCCACAAATGATCAAGATTAGTATTTGCTTTGCTTTCATGAAAGGTTACCTGTAGAGTGCCTCACATTCATTGGGAAATTTATTTCCTGATGAATCCAATTTACATTAATGTGGGCTCATTAAAAGATAATTATTGTGGTGAGAAGAGGACCACAGCATCCATCAATAGAACATCTGTAATTGTTTTAGTCGTATGATAAAGAGATAATTCTGAGTTCAGCTTTTCATAATGCCACTCTTATAAATGTCAAAACTGGATCCTTATTGTAGCAGCTATGGCAAAACTTAATTACTCTGATAATTATTATCAAGAAGCAGATGTCTCGCACCAGCTCACCTTCTCTCCATTAGCACAGTATAGAAACCTTTAATGTTTTAACAATCAGGACTTTGAAAGGGACTACAAGGGTCATAAATGTTAAAATATCTGGATCAGCCAAGCTTTGCTTGGAGGAAAATTAGCACTTTTGAGGGCAGCATTTGGAAAACTGTTAAACAGGGGTCCAGCTGCAAAACTCTTCTGTACAGTTTCCCGACACTGGAATAGATTTAGTGAAGGTACTAAAGAGAAAAGTTGGGTTTATCTGATGAATTCTGCTCCATGTGTGGAAGCACACACTGGAGTTCTGGTTGTGTTAGCAGGTTCACCCCTGATTATCATTATATAGCAATAAATAACAGATCCTTGCATTTGTAGAGCTCTATACCTTCTTGTTCCAATATTTTAATAAAGTGACTGATTCAGCATCAGAGCACCTGAAGAAACTGGGAAGATGCCCTGTACAATAGAGTTCATGGTTTTTAGCCTTGATAATTTCTTCTTGGTGTAGGCAAACACACACTTGATAACAGGGAGGAGAAAATAAAGGAAATGAACAGTCAGGAGGAAGCAGAAGGGCAGATAAAGGATCCAGTCCAGTGCTGGAAATCAGTGAAATGATGTGTGAGGTGCTGGGGATGTCCATGTGTGCTACTGGCACAACAGGAAATTCTCTCACCTGTCAGGAACAGTGTAACAGCCAGCAGTAAATTCACTACCAGGGATGCCCTGGGGACTGCAGTGCCATGGCTGGGAGTGGAGCTAAGGGGACAAACAGAGCTCATAGTGTCCCTTCCACCAAGGGACATCCATCCTGGGGTTCTCCAGGTGCCTCCATGGCAGCAGCAGCTCTGCCACTCTCTACTGAGCACTGGGTAAAACACTTCGCTCTGCCCGCTGGAAAATTTATACAGCAAAAAAAAATATTTACTGATGCCTCTGACAGTCAGAAAACCCAAACAGCCAAGAGTGAATTCATAAACAAACTGACTACAGCGGCTCCAAATGTCCAGCAAAAACAGAGAACTAAAAAGAAGAGAAAAATCTCAGCACAATTTGGTTCAAAGAATACACATGAAATTCTCATTCCTAAGGTTTCCTTTCTAGTTTGTACTTGCAGGAAGCACTTGCAATTGTAAGGACATTTTTCAGGCTGAATCTTTGCTCATCTGTTTGAAGAACACCCTCACTAGGAACCGAGTCACGCACCCGGGTTTGGAGCAGCGGCTGCAATCTACCACTTTGATTAAAAAGCCTAATTTCAAATTACAAATGTATTTCTCAAACCATTCTTTCAGCTCTGTAAATGCTGAGATTCTTTGAGAAGTGTAATACAGTGACTTTTATGTAGTAATACAGTTCTCAGTGTGTCTCAGATAACATCAGGCTCTTACATATTCTGACTAGGCAATGAATTTCAGTTAATAATGATGTTTGGGACATTAGCACCTTTCATCTGGGAATACTGAAGAAATACAAAAACAATACAGAAACCTCAGAGCAGGATTTCTGATGGGCTGACCAAGGCACGAAATGTGGGCCGTGATTCACGTCTCACAGTGGGTCAGACTCTTCTCTTTCCACCCCGGGCTCTCAGATCATTCCCCGTACAATGGGCTCAGAGCCAGATCTAACATTATATTTTTATGGCTCTGCAAAGCACAAACCACCTCCCACTGCTTCCTTATATTTCACAAAGGTGGGGATATGTCTGTGATCCGGCTCCACTCAGGAGTTCATCCATATTTAGAAAGGCACTTAGCACATCCCAGGCCAAGTTTACATATGCATATGCACGGGCTGAAGCAAAGCAAACGCTGTAAGACCAACCCCAGCTCGCATGAAGGAACATCGAGTGCTGTGACACGGCTGCAAGGCTGAGCAGGGTGAGTCTGGCATGAACCCCAGGCCTCTGGCTGCCCCAGCTGAGTGCTTTCACACTTCCCTGTTCTGCCCCACAGCCTTCCTGTGCCACATGCTTTGCAGAAAAAGTGTTTCCCAAAGATACTCCAAAGGCACAGGGCATCATTTTATTGGAATTACTGCAGAGACCGAAGTTGTCATGAATCCACCAGTGCAGATCACTGAGATAGCAATGCTGTTTCTACCCGGGGTTTTTTATCTTAAACCGTCCCATGATTAGAAGAAAGTTCTGTATATCACAGTGAAAAGCAGGGATCCTTGAGTTCCCTCCAATATTTTTAAAGGCTATCACTACCACAGATAGGGGAGAGGAAATGTAGCTGTCTGTGGAAAGTTAGATGGAAATAGATACAGACTGTACCTGCAGCTGAAATAATGACTGAAGGAGCTGTCTTCAGATGAAGAGCACATTTCTGAAATACCCTGTCGCAGAGCATTTTTTTCTGAAGTTAAACCTAGACACAGTCTCTCCTAGGAATAGGGAAAATTGATTTGCTTACTGAATTGCTCACAGGAAAAGCTGATGTTGAAAGTTAAAGTAATTACAAAGAATGGAAAACAATTGGGCCCAAATCAGAAGGTTTTTTTAAATCACTGCTCCTGCCTTTGACTTAGGCAGTATTGCAGGGGTCTGCTCCCACCACAGCGAGGATTTGGAATGCATAAAGACACGAGCACTCATTGAGCATACGCAGTAATGTCTGAAAAACAGATCTATAATTTCTTTCTTCTCCCTCTTGCTTGGTTTACCAAGGGGTCCCTGGGGTGCTCATTGTTAAACATATTCATAAAAGTCCTCCAACTCCAAGAGAAGTGAAAGATGCAGAGAAAACTCCTGCTTTGGGTTAGAGCTGAGCAGCACCAGTAGAATTTGCCAGTGGCTCAGCTCCTCCCTCGGTGTAAATTAGCACTTACAGCTCCAAATGGAGTTTTGTAGTTTCCAACCAGCTCGTTCTGCTTGCAGCATTACAAGTGACAGCTGAGTTTGGCTCATCCTGCTAGAACAAATAGGAAAAGGAGAGAACAAAATATCCTTTGCCAGCACTTTCCAGATGATCTTTCTTTGTGGTAGAAGTGTTTGTGTTTTAATAAGTGCCTTTTTCACACAGTCCAGCTACTTTTTCTTGAGCCTACAGAGGGATGACACAAGCAGCTCCTCAGTGGGGGCCAACTGCTGGAGCCTCAGCAGTGAAATGGGCAAATTCTTACAGCACAAACCTGTAACTCCTGTCCTGCAGCCAACAGCCTTGGTTCTGTGAGGTGGGGCTGGTGGAGCAGCTGTGAAAAGCACCTGAATTATGCAGTGATCTGACACAGGCTGGAATTTTCCCACCGAGGAGGTCCCTACTTGCTTTAGTGGCGATTATGCAACACCAGCTCTGGTTTGTTGCTCTTTCCTTTCCTTGTGTTAGAAAATAGGATGTGTACTCTGCAAATCTGCACTTTCCCTATGAGATCTCCATCTTGTGCTTTAAAATCTATATTGTATGAAATGTCAATCCGTCCACTTTTGTCACTCGGAATACAATAAGTATCAGGTTAATATAACAATGACTGGTAGAAAAACAGCTCCATGGGAGTTGGGCTAGGTTAGCTGAAAAACTCCACTGATTGAAAAAGATTTAAAAGCCATGTCATCCTGTCACCTTGCAGTGTGACAGTGCTCCCTGCTCAGCCTTCATTTCCCTTCCATCTCAACAGCAGCTGCTGCTCTGACAGTTCCCACAAGGATCCAAAGGCTTGGCCAGGCAGCTCATCCCTGTTCCCTGACCTGCAGCACACGGGACATCAACATACTCCCACTTTTTGCTGCTCTGGAACATTCTCCTTAGGAATCTCTGCCTGTAAGAGACTCACCAGAGCCCAGATAAGCAAGCAGAGAGACATCAGTGCTATTTTTAAAATGGCTCTAACCTTCTATTGTCCTCATCATTGATTTGGGATTGGAAAAAAAGAGCAGAGTGGGATTTGATAGGTGACCTCTGACATGAAAGAATACAGCAGAGCACAGCCAGAAAGAGAAAGAAAGGGGGAAAAAAAGATAAAGGAGAAAGTTTTAGGTACCTAAAACGCATCACATGCACGTATACATGACTGAGAAAGTATAAGAAACCATATGTTTCTTATTCCAATTGTCCTCTGCACCCTTCTCTCCAAAGAAGGGATAGTAATGAAGTTTTATTACACATAAAATTAGCTTCTCTAAGTGCTACCATTAACTAGATAATAAAAAGAGTTGCCTGAATCTTGCAAAAGAATTGTTTTTTAAAATGTCAGTTAATTGCTAAATGACTCCAGCTCCTTTCCAACTACTTTATCTTTGCAACAGTGAAGACTTCAGCAAGTGACTGAAAGCTTTTATGTCCCTCTTCTTCATTCCCTGCAAGAAAAGGCAAAAGACAGGGGGACCCTCTTACACATTGCAGCAACTTTTGGTGTTGGAGCATCCAGTGTGTCCCTGGCCCCTTTAGTGTCCCCAGGGCAAACTGACCCACCAAATAACAATTCCTTGGGGTGTTCAGGGCTCTTTCAGGCCCTGGCTCAGCCCTGGATGTTCCAGAAGGAAAAGTTATCATAAAAATTATCCCAAACGTGCTTTCAAACATAACTGAGCATCAAAAGGAGTTTTCTTTGGATTGGTGGGGATGGCTCTATCAGCCCTGAGCTGGGGTTAAAGCTGTCTAAGGTTAGCTGCTTTCCCTGGAGCCAGGGATGAAAAGGAACAAAGATCAGGGAACAAAGACAGGAAGTGGGACGAGGCAGAGACATCAACAGGAGCAAGGCCCTGTTTGGATCCCCCTTCAGGCACATTCATCACTTGTTGGGGATATTCTGTGTGAGGCTGAGATCCCATTCCTGCAGCCCCTGGGACCTGACTCTGCTTGGCTTTGCCCAGCTCCAGTTCTGTGGATTCCTTCACATCTGCTCCCCTTGCTCGTGGTATCTGTTCATTTAAACCTAGTTCAACAAAGCTTTGGAGAACAGGTTTAACATTAATCTCATGCTTTGTTGAATAGAAATAATTTCAATTGAAGCCTGTGGGTAAGTGTCTGGCTGGAGCAAGTGCTGCTGTTGTGAGCAGCTTTGGAAAAGCCCATCAGTTGTGTGCCTAAGGCCTGAACATCCCCATGCAGAGCACTCTTATTTGAGAGCACAGGATCCCAGGGATATTGGCAGAAGACTTTCTGGGAGCAAAGGATCCCAGGAACATGGGCAGAAAAGGCTTTCTGGGCTTTCTGGCTTTATCCACAGCCTAAAGCATCATCAGTAATAGAGAACTGCATCACTGTCTCTTCCACATCTCCTTATCCTTCAAGAGTTCTGTTTAGATTATTGTATAAATCAGTATCAATCAAGTTTGACTTTGTTTTTATCCGAGGATGCTGTCTAAGCTCTTCTCATACTGCACAGAAAAAACACTCCTTGCCACCAAATCCTGTCATCTTTATCCAGTTTTTCTTGCATGAAATGTCTGTGGGACTCAAATGTCAAGCTCAGTTCCAGTTTTCTTAAAATCTTACAGGATCTCTTATCAAATAGGTGGAATTTTCTCCAGTAAAAAGGTCACCTCTAGACTGTGGCCAAACTCTGCACCAAGTTTTAATAGGGAGCTCAGAGAATTAATTAGGTGTGTAAAAATTGTTGGTGGTAATGAGAACTCATGTCCAGCACCAAAGGTGGAACCTCTGGTTGAACAGACGAATTGCTTGGGAACACATCCAGCACTGATTGCTTCATGTGAGATCCCAGTGACTTGCATGGGAATTCCTTTATGGAAAGCCAGTGGAATATGACACTCTGGCCATTGCTCCTTAAGGGACTTCAATGATTTCAATGATTTCTGTGCCTTCAGCTGCCCCACAAGACAAGGGATATGCTCTGAACCACAGGATGTGGCTCTGGGGTGGATGTGTGGGTGATGCAGGAAAGCCAGGTGAGAATTAAATGGGTCATCTGAAGTGCTTGTGAATAAACTCCTCACCCTACACTGTCAAATTGTCTAATCTAGATAGATCCACAGGAAAAAAAAAAATTTGACTCATGTTTGCAGACTTATATCATATTCCTGAGACAATTTTCAATATCCTGGCACATAAAAATGTAAATTTTCTTTAAGTGTGCTGATGGTCCTTCTGAAGAGAGATCAGAGGAATCTTAAATGTCTTAAAGCAAATCAGACTCTCCAGATATGGTTGTACTTTTGAATATGCAAAATGTCATGACTGGAAGGTCTTTTAGCCAGGAGTCTCTGAGCTGATGTTGTTCAGGCCGTTGACAATTCCAGTTTCTCTTCCCACAGTGCAGATGTTCACAGTGCTGAAATGCTATTTATGGGTAAAGAAAGATGCTATTACAATACTCTGGTAATGAAGGGAGAGTTCTGTGGGTTCATTGCTTCTTTGTTAAATACAAAACCCAATAAAGGGATTTGGAAGATGTCTGGGAGGGATAACTAGCAGAGAGTGAAAAAATGGGGAAAAGGAGAGACTGATTGAATGGTATAGATGAGAACACACACAGGCAATTCCCTCTGGTTTATATTCTGATCACACAACAGTGTTACTCTGCAGTAACTCCTTGAAGCTAATAGTTTATAAAACAAAATTAGTCTGGAGAGAAAAGCAGGTATTACACGATTGTGAAAGGGGAAGAGGAATTTGACCTCATCGAGAGACATTAGTGAGGAATAACTGGGGGGCAAATTCTCAAAAGTCTTAAATTGCACTTTGAAATGGATGTAGGAGCTGTGTGCCTGTGATGGCAGAACATGCACAGGTACAAGGAGCTTTGTGCAGCTGCTCCTCAGGGCCTGGCAGCCAGGGCTGGGTTTGTTGATGCCCTTGATGTGGAGCACACACGGGGTGTGTACTCCAGCAAAGCCAGAGAAATCTGATGCAGCATCAACACTTTACACACTCAAACCCAGTTACACATCAGCTTTTAAACTTTCTATCACTTCTAAAAGCAACATTTAGATTCCTGATATGAAGAACTTTTGACAATTTTCTTCTGCAGCTGAAGCAAGTCAGCAATTTCTGTTTGCTGAGTTATGTGAGTCTTGTCTTTGGCTGCTGGGACCAGTTTAAAAAGTGGCAGTCACTGTATTGGGTTTGCAGGGCCAGATTTTGTTGTGAGGGACCACAGGGGTGAGAAGATTCTGTGAGAAGCTGCCAGAAGTTCCCCCCTGTCCCATGGAGCCAAGGCCAGACAGCTCCAAGACAGACCCAACACTGGCCAAGGTTGAGCCTGTCAGGGGTTTACTGGAATAACAGAATTAAGATGGGGAAAACCCCAAACCTGTGCATTTGCAGTTGGTGGGAGGTGTGAGAGGAAGAGCTCTGCAGACCCCAATGTTGTATTTTCTGTCCCCTGTCCAGGTGAGGAGGGGAGGGATGGAGTGGCTTTGGAGAGCACCTGGTGCCACCAGGGACACCCCACCCACCCAGGCACTGCCAAGGCAGCACATTTGGACTCTCTGTTTGCCAGGCTGTCCTGTTAATGTAGGCTTTGGAATGACTGGTGATTTCAGGATGTTGTTTTCTAAAGGAATTGGAAACGCTGGGAAATGAACTCCTAAAATACTGTGTAACGTGTGTAACTCATTTGAAAAGTGTTTTGGAGTATCAGCTCTTTGAGGAGGTGAGCACTGTGCATATTAAAATGATGCCTTTTCAAAGCTCTGAGCTGTTGCTAAAATGTTACAATAAAAAAGTCATTCCCTCCCAAACACATTACCAGTTAATGCAAACACAGGATTTTTTAAAAAGCCATTCCATTTCTTGGTGCTGAGAGCAAGGAAACAATCCAGAGGCTGCAGCCTCATGCAGTGACCTCCTGTGCTCCTCTGGAGAAGAGCATCGCAATGGGACCGTGGCTCTAATTAGGGGACAATAGGCAGGAAGAGCTCCAGAACTTTTGAATGGGGTCAAAAGTACCTTTTGATCAACTAACAGAGATATTTTAGGATGAAAGTCATGAATGCTAAAAGCCATTTCAAAACAGCATTGGAATAAGACAAGCAACACTTCAAGCACCTGAGATGAAATAAGCAATTGGTTTGTGGGAATTCTTGATCAAAGAGACAGCAGTTCCCTGCCTGCTGCATCACCAGGCTGTGAGAGGGGGCAGTAAGCACCAAAATTCAGGTGTATCTCAGCTTAAAACACTGCACAGACATGGGCAGCTGCACCCCGCAGGAGCTGAGGATACATCCCTACCTCCAGCACCGCAGGAAACAACAGAAGTATTTTCCTACTTGAGTTCCAGATGCAGGGAGAAAAAAGGATGTTACCAAGGGGAAAATGCAATATGCTGACCATCTGGTGAGGCACTTGCAGGCAGGGTGAGATCTCAGCTACAGGAATGGATCCCCCACATCTCTCTTAGCCAGACTGCCAGGCAGCAGCCGAGATGCAGAAAAGATTTGGCTATTAAGAGGTGCTGTGAAATACCACGGTACTTGAGAGGATTAACATAACCAAGTGCAGGCTTCAGCTGCTTGACTCTTTGTATGTTTTGCACTTATGTAACATAATGTAGCAATAAATGATGTAGTATTGCATTAGAGCATATGTTGAACATTAGCAGGAGTGATGTCACCCACTAATTACCGTGAACAAATGACCTGTGATTTCCAATCCATTCTTTGAGAAATGTGCAAATTTAACCCTGTTTGAAGTGAGAAGGACTAAGCAGGTCCTTGCTGAGGAGGCTGGTGAGGCCAGGCTGGGCTCTCAGTCCATGGCATTGGGATCAGCAGGGCCCCTGGGCAGGCAGAGACTGGCTGGGGCAGAGCTGGAGACAAACTCAGCTCCAGCTTAGCTCAGGCAGTGGCTGAGGCTCCAGGGCTGAGCTGAACTGCAGCCTCTGGGTCCTTGGGCTGTGGGTGATGGTCCCAGGGGAGGCTGGGCAGGGCTGTCCTGAGCACCCAGGGCCCTGAGAGGACAGTGAGTATAGAGAGCAGGACTGGAATGGCCCTGCTGGGGGATTCTCTCCAGTGAGGCACTTCCCCAGTGTCCAGGACTTTGGAAGTCACTCCCAGCTGTGCTCACCCTCTGCACAGGCTCTGCTGTGCACAGAATCAGAGCTGGAAGAGACCCACAAGATCATCCAGTCCAGCTCTGTGACAGTTTCAGTTTGACCAGAATTTGACTTTGGCTTACCAAATGGCACTTCCTTTCCAAGCTAACTTTTTAACCATGCCATGTTTGAGAACCTTCCTCAGAGGGTTGGGTCAAATTTGGAACACACTGCCAATGCCAAATTCTCTCCCTTGTGCAATGCAGAGGTTACTTTGGTGCTCAGCCTTTAGATTCTGAAAGCTGTGTAACAAACTAATGTTTACAGACTATCATTCCTTATTTCTCTCCTTGGAATCAGGCACAGCATAGACATTTTTGATAAATTATTAAATATATCCACCAGGTAGTCAGGTTGAGCAGTGTTCATCTTAAAGGCTCAAAAAATAGCACATTGCAAGTGCAGTTTTTACTTATTATGCAAGACTTCTTCTGCAAGCAGAAGTGAAGAGTGGGAGAGGTGGAGATACAATCCCATGTGTTGATGGAGTGATTACTTCAGGAATTCATTTATGTTTGGTAAAAAACTTTATGCAGATTCGTCCAGGTCGTTTGGAGCTCTGCCTCTCAACTGTGCACATGCTGAGGATTATGAAACCCCACTTAGTCCTCATCTTCTGAATTCCTTTTATCTTGTTTTCACTGTGGACTGCACCACACTGAAATTTTAGTGGGAATATGTTACTTGCCTAACTGCAGAGTTACCATAATGCATTTAACATGGCCTGCATATCAATTACATTCCTATAATCATGGATTAAAGAGTCTGGAACGGCGCATAGAAAGAAATCAAGAATTAAGTTAGGTTTTATATCTGTGGGCTTAGAGTCAGTGAGAAATAAAAATGCATGCAGACTTGGTTTTCCTTCTCTTCCCTTCCTTGGGCAGCTGCCCAAGTGTTGCATCTCTGAGTTGGAAAAAGGAGTTGGGTTTGGCTCCTGTACAGATTCCACATTCACTGAGCTGCTTTCTTCATTTAGTGAGAGCTCTCTCTGAGCAACACTGGCCACATTCATCTTTATTAGGCTGTAATGGGAGTCACTGCACGGGAAGGCTTGATCCTGAGCTCTGCATAAAACTGCAGCTTGCAGATGCTCTAATCCTACCAGCTATTAGCACAATAAATTTATAATTGATATATAGGTGTAAGTCTTCCACATCACCTACCTGAAAGCGAGAGTTATGAAATTTAATCAACTGCCTCTGTCCTTGGAGCTGTGATCTCCCTTCGTGGAGGAGAACAAAATGTCCATCAGTGCTCTTGACAATTATTAGAACCGTTGTTAATGTACTATGAGGAGTAATTCACCATCAGGGCAAGTTCTGAGACACAGCAGGCAAATTTAAAATATTTTATTGTGCTAATATTACAGTTACAAGTGATATTTTAAAGCAATTTGCCATGATAATGTCAATGCAGTGCTAAGTAGTTCCTTTTAGTGCTGTTCACAGAGAAGCTGATCTCCACACAGATGTAGCAAAGCTTCTGAAAGACTGGCTTAATACAAGGGGAAAAGCAGAATCAATGTGATCCAGCACAGTAGTGAGGAAAGGGATGCTGGGGGGTTTCTGGGAGGGTGTGAGTGCCTGAGCTGCAGCAGTGCTGGGTAACAGACTGGAGCCAGGACACACCAGTGACTCCACCAGGAACTGGTGCAGGGCAATTTCCAGCTTTCCCTTTCTAAGAAAAACAGAAACGCTATAAACAGATGCAAAAACAGTTAACTGGTACCTCCAAGGCACTATTTCACCACATTTCTGGGATATTAAGACAAACTAATCATGTCTCTAATAAAGAAATGCTGTTTTTCCTCAGCACTATGCAAGGGAAGCAGCATCTTCCTGGAGGTGTATATTTGATGAAGTGCAGCACTGATTATTTGATTGATTTAACTATCAGAGAGGTTATAATAATAATAATAAACCAATTCAAGACATCATTAACTAGCAGAGCATTTGAAATAATACAAATGAGACAATGATTCATGGGCATGTTCAGATTTATTTTTGTGAACTGTTGGGGCCCTTAGATATTTAGAGCCAGTTTACACAGAATTTTGGACACTTATGTAATGCTGTTTTCTGAGAGAAATTCTTGATCATAACTAGTTTGGAACCAAGCAGAAAACAAAAAGAGCCTCTAGAACATCAAAAGGAAAGGAACAGTATCTCCAGAAGGAGTTAGAAAAATGCAGAAATTTAGAGAGCTCAGCATGGGGTGAGAGTGGGAACTACCTCCAGCCACCAGATCCTGGACAATTAGTTACCTCAGTTTTGGTTTGGATGGCTTTGGAAAACAAATGGTTCTTTGTTGTGCTTTTGTTTGTGCTCCTTCACCTATGGGTGTCTTTAAGTATGCAAATGTGTGCCTTAATACAATTGTGGAGACAAATATTTGTGTATTTGTGAGTGCTGTGGCTGCCTGGGGTAAAGGTTGACTTTTGAGGCACATGTGGAGCTGCCATGGGATTAAAGAAATGTAATTTATAAACACATTAATTTCACTGGTGAAACATCTGAGTTCCCATTGCTGTCTCCTGTAGTCCATGTGAGTTTGCCTCCCCACACTGATGGTTTGAGGATCTTTAGCATAAACAAAGACTTTGTAATAATGGCTTCCCCATCTCTCCTTCCTTCTGACACTGTGCACATCCTTTACATCCAATGGGAAAAACTGATCTCCTGCAGAGACTTTGGAAGGCACAGAAGACGCTCCTCTTCCCCTCCTGAGCCTCACCTGAGACCAGGTGGCCTTAACGTGGCTATTGGAGGTTTCATTCACATTTTCTTCTGTTCCTCTTTTTTGCTGCAACAAAGGACTTTCTTTAACTAGGCCACCCATTACTGATCAGCTACTTTTATCCTTTCTTGCCAGACCCAAACTCTTTTCTCCTATCCATAATATTCTCTGCCTGTTTCTGCTTCATAATCAATGTAGGCAGTTTTATTAGTTCCAGGATCTAATTTAACATCAAAAGAATCAGACCACCTCTCTGGTGTGTGAATGAGTGGCAGACCTGATTCAGGGAGGACATAAGGCACGTTTAGTGTTTTATAGAACCAGGTTTTCTGTCTGCCAGCATCACTGCCTTAAATGCAGGGAGAGCTAAGGGAAACCATGGTGGGTACAAAAGCAGCAGTAAAGAGTTTTTTGTGCCAGATCCCCAAAGTGTGCCTGTAAAAATATTTCCTAAGGCAGCTCTCCATCACTGCTCGTGTTAAACCTTTTAAGTCCGTGTGTAATCTGGTAAATCTTCTTCATCCAGATAGATGGATTTGAATGAGAACTCACCCTGCGAGGAAAGACTGGCCTGGAGAAGATAACAGTTCTTATTTGTCATCCTCTGTTATTGTAACTATATTACAGGGGATAATGAAGTGCAAGGGACAGCAATTAGTTGGTGGCAGCACAAGTGATAAGCACAGCACCAGGACTTTCATACACTGTGGTGTGCAACGCAGCCTATTGATTTAACGGCGGCTTTTCTCCCTTTCAGTCCCCAGTAAAAAACAGCACCGAGATTTATGTGAGCAGCCCTGCTTTGGAATACAGATCAGGCTGGAGAAACGCTGGTGTGAATCTTTGGATGCTCACAGTTTAAAAAAAAAAACCAACAAAAAAACAGGCTAGGTTAATTCATAAAGTGCTTTCCAGACGGGCTGGATGCCGTGTGTTCCTCGGTGGGGCTCCTTGGCTTTGTTCCTCACACCTGACTGCAGATTAATCTGCCTTTTAACTGTGCCTGCGTGGAGCCACACATGCTTGGAGCCACCAGCAATGTGTCTCTCTCCAGGCCTCCCAAACTGGGTCACCCTTCAGCTATTGGTTAGTGGGAAATTATTCCCTTTGAGATTCCCAAGCCACTCCGTGGGGCTGCCTATTGTCATGTTCTGGCACTGAGATTGTAGAACAGATTATGGGCAATCTGTCAGTTCAGGCTGTTCAAGGAGAGATGAAAAAAATCAGACACGTGTTGCTCTCACACTCTGAGCAATTCGAACAAAGACAACAGAAAATATATTTTTCTCCATTTGTTATTCCATTATTACTTCCTATTATAATATGGCAAGTAAAGCATGAAGTGCACCTTGAATAAAGAGCTCTAATGATAGATGGCCCTTGGCATTATCAAAATGTTCCTGTGGATCTCAATGGAGAATAATTTCAGGTGCCTTAAGTTGCTTTTGATGTTCAGCAGCTTCCACAGAGGAAGAACCTCATCCCAAAAATCACCTTTGGTTGCACCTAAGAAAACACTGCCCTTGTCAGGGCTGAGGCAAATTAACCACAGGGTGATGATGCATTTAGATTATTTAGATTAGTTTGTAATTAATGTTTCCTGGCACAATTTTAAACTTGAAAATAAGAATCCAGAAGAATTTATTGTTGATCTTGGAGGGGATTTTCAGATCTGTTGAAATCATGGCCTTTGAATACAACCAGGCCACCAACACTGTAGGAGTTCTTGTATGGAGTTCCAGAAGGGCCCAAGGCCAAGTTGGATGAGGCTTGGAGCAACCTGAGATAGTGGAAGGTGGAATGAGATGGTCCTGAAGGTCTTTCCCCCTCCAAATCATTCTCTATTCCTCCCTCCCTAACCTTGAATTATGTAAATAATGAGTTGCAGGCTCTGCCTTGAGCAGGGTATGGTTTTTTTTGGCTTTGTCTCTGATAAATAATCATCTGCCAGTGAACATGTTTAATATTTTCACCTAATATTGTAGGTTAAAAAGAGAATTGTGTTGGAAATTTCATGCTGGTAAAAAAGCAGGGAGATGACAAATGCCACAAAAACCAGCTCCAGTCACTGCAATGTTTTCTAGTCTTGGTTTCATATCAGCTTCCAATTACAGCTACAAAGGCAGAACCCCAATGCTGATGTAATTAGAAGACATATAAGCAAATCAAGAATTGAACACATATTTCAGAGCTTAGAATAAACAATCCTAATAACCCTTTTAGCCATTAAAGAAACCTCCTTTTTTTTGTTCTAAATAAAGGATATTCTGGCAATGGCTGAACAAGGATGATAAAGTTTTGGGGGATTTGAGTTAGTGGGATGATTTACTGTGGGGAGAGAATTCCCTCCCAGCCCTGGCTCTGGTTTGGATGGTTTCTTGTGCTGTCTGTTGGCCAGGACAGTCCCTGGCTGGATCCTCAGCTCTTGGATGAAACCAGAAAACAGCCCCATGGATGCTGCATCCCCTGTGCCCTCAGGCAAGTTGTGGGAGTAATGATCCAAAAGGGTTTAGGAGTTTTATTGCAGCAGGGAGGCAGCAGGGGTCAAATCTGCACCAGAAAACCTATAACTAAGTCTGTAATTCTTTTATGGGCAAAGCTGCAGGGATTTCTGCTTGATTAAGGATTGCATGATTGAGGCCAGTGACATTAACAGGCACAGTGTCCCCTCTGCATCTAAAATAGTGATCAAACATGACAGAAAAAGCCATGTAATAGCAAAATCCCAACACTTTCTTGCTGCTAAGAGTGGCTTCATGCTTCCTGTGCTTCCCAGCTCTATAAATGGGATTATTTTCTCCTTTTTTTCTGCCCTTAAAAACAATTTTGGGAACTTCCCTGTTGTATTTAATGCATACCTTTTGCCTGTCCAGGCTCTGCACTTCCCCAGCTTTGTTTTGAGGCTACATGATCAATAAATGTCACTGCTGAAGTGCTTTTGCCAGTTCAGGTATCAGAAATTAAACCAGAAGCTCCAGCTTTCTTCTACTGGTCGTGACAAATTGATTCTTTTTGGTCTACCTTACATTCCTCTCACTTCATGTGTCTGAAGAGAGGGGGATTTCTCCCAGCACCTTCTGCTGGGCCAGCCTGAATTCCAAGATCCTTTAAAGATTTGTTATTAAATTTGTTTTGTGCTCGTGCAAAATGGGAACTGGTGAGATTCTTATAATGGGAAACCATTTGTGTTTTGGCAGTTAAAAATACCAAAACAGAGACTGTCCATGCAGAATGAACCTGCACTTGTAATTACAATTTGTCCATGAATACTCAGGGCTGTGCAATTAGGTGAGGAATTATATTCTTAAAGGACCACTTGGGCACTTTATGGCCAAATAAAAACATAACTATTCATAAGTACAGGTGCATATATGTTTGCTTAAAAAGAAACAACAAACAATTATTGGATCCCCCACAGGAACCATTTGTTCCCTTCCCCAGGAAATAAGAGGACTGACTTGTGCTGAAGGAAGGGATTTTATCCTTGCTGCACAAAACCTTACCAGGATTGTTTTCCAATTACTGTTTTGAGCAACAGCACAAGTTCAGGAATGGATTAATCTGAAACTTTACTTGTAGCTCCCTGAAATACATCCACAGTTTACTCTATTTTACAGCCAGTTTTGCTGAGACACAGAAGTGCAGAGAGCTTTGCCACTTGGTTTAGCCCTTTTCCTCCTCATAAATCCATTAACAAACATTTACTGTTCTTAAGAATTTGTGACACATATGAAATGTAGAACTTTTATTTCTTCAGAGTCAGTTAATGAACAGAGTGTACATTTTTTGTCTGCTAGAATCTGTCTGTGAGATTTCCAATTCCTTCTGCTTAATTTCTGTGTTCTGGAAGTTTTTAAACTGTCAGCAAAGATGTTTTACCAATCTTCACATTATGGCAGGAACTGAACCCTATTTTCATTAAGGGCTGGAAAAGGGATGCCAGTTGGATTATTTTTTCCTCAGATCCCATAGCAGGAGGTGAGCAAAAGCAACCACTGCAAAAAAAAAAAAAAAAAAGAGAGCAGGTGAAATATATACCTACTGAAAAAAAAAAAAAAAGAAGAACTTTAGTCATCTATGCAGAACACATATGACAACTAATTAAATCAGGTTTCATTGAAATTAAAATAAACGGCCTGAATTAATGAATGCATCTTGTGAGGAACATTCAGCTCCCATTGTGCAGGCAGACTTTACACGAGGCATTTTTGATAAGACATTTTGGGGGGCAGGAGCTGCCTCTGTGTGTTTGTACCCTGGAGAAGGGCAGAGGACAGGACAGAGATCTCTGCTCTGGCACCTGGATATGTCCCAGCTCCTCTGCTCCCTGCTGGGTGACCTTTGGCAAGTCACATCTCATTTCTGACAGGCTCTGAAAGCATTTTGTAGTCTCCTCAGGAGTGGCAATATTTAGGAACAAAGCCTCGTTGTCCCGGTAATGTGTGATTTGCTTGCTGCTTTATTCCATAGGATGGGGCTTAAACAAAATTTATGGGAAATGCTGCCTTGTGCTGGATCTCTGCACAGGAGTGAATCTTACCCAAGATCAATAGAGCCATTCCCCAGTCCTGTGGGTTTTGTGAGTGCCACAGCATAAAGGAATCAGGTCCTTCCCCTACAGAAAGCACTATGCCTCTGCCTTAATTGCTAAGCTTGGGAATTGGATAAATGCTAGATTCTGGTTTTCCAGTGTTTTCCATTTCTTTGTGAGCATTAATGAAATTACAGCCCTGCTAATAACAATGTGACATCCTGGCCCTGGGAAAGGTACGTGGGAATTGTCAGCAAATGCAAGTTTGAGTGAAAAAGGTGCAAGTCCTCACCTGTTGTTATCCTGCTGACTTCATCAAGTTTATACAGTGTTTTCAGGAATGCATGGGAAGTGATTATTTTCAAGTTATTATTTTGATTTTCCATAAGATTTGGCCACCTCTGATGGGCTGGGGGAGTCCAGCACCTCTTCGGCAGAGACTGGTGGGAACAGCAACTACAACAGTGAGTTGTGCATATAAATCCATGAACATAGAAATCCACTGGCTCATGTAGGGTGGTGGGATCTGAGGGAGCAGCTTCCAGCCTGGCCCTGGGCATGGTTTCTCTCTTGAATGGCACAAAATCCACTGGACCCCAAACATGAGGGATGCTGAGGCAGAAACTCCAGGGAATTGAGTAGTTCCATGCAGTGTTTCAGTTAACAGGGTTGGATTTTTAAATTCATCCCAAACCTGTGCTTTAGGCAGCTGGATGGATGCAATTTATAGTCCCATGTCCTTAAATTCTGCACTTTGTACCATAGGCCTGCCTGGTGCCCACCTGGGCTATTTGACACTTCCAAAACACCCACTGGAGACACAAGACTCCTTCTGCTTCTTCCTTAATATGATATTCTGAGGTTAAAGAGATGTTAAAGCATTTCTGATCACTAAAGACCTCGTGGAGTTTTACATTAAACCAGCTCTGGGTCAGTATTTCCTGGCCACATCTCAGCTTGGGCAAATCACAGGGCATAGGTTTGGATGTTCTGGCTCATTTTATGCTTCATCCCCTTCATTCTGTTGTGTATCAGTAACACTCTGAGGACCAAATCTTCTGGCATCAGCTGCCTGTGGTAGAACTGCATCCATTTCTACTCAGAACCACTTTGATCTCGTTTCCTTATGCAAAACATCTACTGAGAGCACTCAGAGCAGGCAGGGAAAAGAGAACCTCGACTGTGTCGGTATTCGCTCCTTTAATATATTTTGGGATGTGTGTGGGTTTATTTACAAAGCACGTGTAGTTAAATGTCATTGAAAAATATAATTAAAAATCAATTAAGAGACCATTTTAAAAACAAGAGGTTGTAAAAATGGAATTTACAATAATAACCAGGCTAAGCATTTGGCATTTACATGTCTGCACCAAACAGCAATTCCCTTGTTAGTTGTGCTTGAGTGACAAGGTACTTGCTTATCTCCTGGATATAAATTCCAATATTCTTGTTATTGCTGGGACAAATAAATACCTGCGTAAAGACTTCTTGCACTGCCAAGTAACATCAACTGATTAAATTCAAACAATTGTTTTTTTGTTCTTGTCTGGGCCCAATGCCAAAATTATCCGTTGTATGAAGGGCCAGATTTTGCACTCAGCTTATGCTCAGTTAATGCAAGGTAAATACTGTGCTACCAATACAAATATAAGCATGGAGAGACATTCTGAAATGTTTTAATTTCTTACATAAAAGCTGAACGTGCAGAACACATAGAAGCAAAAATGGAAGAGTATTTGGTGGTGAAAGCAATTGCTGTGACTGGACCTCTCCAAGGGGGAGGACATGAGTTGTGCTTGGAGCCTGTGAAGTACAGAAGTCACTGTGACACATTTTGGCTTCCAGAGAAATAACTGGCAGTGTCTCCATAAATCCACTGGAATGCCAGTGTATACATGTGGAGCTCATGGCTGTACACTCTGGATCTGGCTTTAAATGGTAAGAGCTCAAGGACTGTCTTGCTGTGGGATCAAATATCCCAGATTTATAACCAAGCCTGGAGTCCTTTCCTTTGTTAATACTCATCCCCTTCCTCTCCCATCTTCATCGTGAACAGCTGGGGGTATTCCTGAGGTTCTTGTAAAAGAGGTGGATATCTAAATATCTTTTAAATACCTAAAAAGCATTTTTAACATCATGAGCCCATAGGAAATGCTGGAATGTCCATCTGTGATGGTTCCATGTTGAATTCCAGGATTACCCTTGGAAAGTTCTCTGCCTGGGCCTGTGTCCACAACCCTTCTCTTCCTGGTAATACTGAGGTGAGGGGTTGGCTCTTCCTGAGTTTTGGGGTCAGCCTGGAGAGCAGAGAGATTGTGCTGGAGAACCAAATGCCTCTTCCTGGGGTAGGTGGGAGGTTGGTGGTAGTTGCTCCATTGGGCCATTTCTCTCAGGTGAAGGATTAAAGTGATCTGTGACACACCCCACAACCTCCTGTTTGATTCTGTGCTGATTGGGTTCTCTCCTGTGCCTGCCTTTGGCTTCTACAATTTAGCTCTCATTCCTCATTACATGCACAGACCAAAATGAATCAAAACCCTCTCGAAAATCTGACATTGCAGCCCTTTAGAATTTGGATGATATGGAGAGTCTGTTTCCCCTATTTAGGACTAATCAGAGGTTTCATATGTGCCACCCCATGCTCTCATCAGTTCAAGATGCAGAAATCAGCCCCCTTCTTTTACCATTGCATCCTTCTTTGTCTCTGAAGATCTCCATTAAAATCTTACTGTAATAGTCAATCTGCATTTTCCCCAGTTTTCAGATCCATGGATACACTGCAATAACACACACTTGTTTTATGAGGAGGGCTGACTGCAAGTATTTTATTCCATTTTAAGGCTTTCTTCCCTCATTTTTTGCTCCCAGAATTCAGACCATTCCCAGAGGTCCTTGCCTGTGCCGTCCCTGCACCCTCCCAGCAGGCAGCACCCTGGTGTATCCCTCTCCAGACATCTTCCCTCTGATCCAGGCAGTTTGTGCTCAGACTTGGATGGAATATGGGTTTTTTGTGTTCGCATATGAACATCTGCTTCAAATTCCCAAGCCAAGAGAGACAAGAAGCAAATTAAACTATTTGTTCTTCTTTCTCTCTCTTTAATATCAAAGTCATTCCTTACATGCTCCTTAAGCTTCCACTTTTGATCAGGAGATATTAAAAATGGATCTAAACAACTCACATCTTAATCATATTCCTTTGTGAGCAGGATAAGAGTGAAGGGAGCAGGGGAGAGAAGCCAAAGCTGCTTTGCTGCTCATGCTCAGAATCCAACCAGTCTCCAAGACATCCACATTCCTCTCCTGTCCCTGTCCCTCCTGAGCTGCCCTGTGCAGGGCATGAGGCCTCTGGAATGTCCTGCAGCTTGAAATCAATCCTGCCTGAGCTGGAGCAGCCCGGGAACAATTCCCTGCTGCTCTCTGATTTGTGCTGGAGACCTGCAAAAAGGAGTTTGGAGGATGACTCAGACATTCCTTCTTCCCCCTGGGCTTTCCTGCTGTGCCAGCCCAGCAGCCAAGTCGCTCTTCTGGGTTCCTCTGTTGCAAGTTCTCAAAAATCTCTTGAAGAAAATTCTATAAAATGTCTTTTAAGAAAAACCAAAGTGAAACTTGAATGTTTTCACAATCCTGTGCGGATTTTGGAAAAGATGTCATTACTTCAGGAGGAAAACCAATAAGTTATGGTGCTATTCAGTCAATGAAAGATCAAAATAATAAAATAAGGTTTAGCATTTCACAAGAAATTGTTCATTTTACACAAACCTGATTTTGTTCTGTGATGAGATTACAGATTAAGTTGCAAGTTCTATTAGAGTAGCTGTGCAAATAAAATAAATTTTTGTGACATGTTTGATTCAGTACTGAAGGATATTCTGATTAAAAAATCAGCACTATACAATTATCAACAACATACATTAATAATTGAATAAAAACTAAATGACAGCTCTCAAAAAGCAGCTGTCAATGTGGAATAAACATCAAATGTATTTCTGGTGGCTTTCTGCTATTCCACTTACTCCTATCAATATTTACATTACTGATCTAGGAGTAAATATGGAATCTCTGCAGCAAAAATTTGTGAATGACAGAAGAACTGGCAGAGTGGTGAGTGCTGATGGGCACAGAGCGTTCACACAGAGCCATCTAAACCAGCTGACAAATTATTTTTGCATTTCTGGAGGAAGGCTGAAATTTATCTCCATATTATTGACATCCCAGCCCATGGCAGGGGCTTGGAATGAGACAATGTTTAAGGTCCCTGTGAACTCAAACCACTCTGTCCTTTCCAGCCCAAGCCTTTCTAGAATTTCTGAGATTCTCTAATTCCCTGCAAGGAGCTGTGCTGGTTTTAGTAGGCAGTGAAGGCTCTGGGAACTGAAAGCTCTGCATGTCAGGCAGGAGATGACAGAGTTTGCCAAGCTAAGGATCCAAGGAAACAGGAGCTTTGTCCTTGGGCCAGGTGATTTTGTGCCCCCGAGGTTAACTGGAAATCCCATCGCCCCGGAATCCAGCGCTGCCACATCCCGCTGGGAGGAGCCCGGGCGACACCAGAGGAGAGATGGGGGCAGTCCCAGGCTGACCCCGGCCCCGTTCCCCGGGAGTTTTCCCGCTGGAGCTGCAGCTAATGAGGCTGAGGAGGCAGGAGGAGGAGATGGGAGCAGCACTCCGCACACCTGCTGCCTCCCCGCTGCCAAGAGCTTCTGCTGCTGCGGCAGAGCTGAGGGCAGGGAGGGGAGGAAGAGCAAATGCAATCCCTTTTCTGCTGATGAGGTATCTCAGAGGTGAGAGGGCAGCGTGAGACGAGCCTCAAATGCCTGAAGACCCCAGAAGTGCAAAAGGGAGCCCTGGATTATTTCCAGAAATAAAAACAATTGGCGCCTCATTTCCATGTATCTGAATTCAGTTCAGTATTTCTGTTTTAACAGAGTCATCTTAGGTCAGTGGGAAGATATTTTGATTTATTTAGTGAGGTTTATACTGGGCTTTGCAGCCCTGCTTGCCACAAGCCCTTCCCTTTCCCTGTGGCTTAAGGCCACTGAGGAATGGAGACATGTACCTATGAGGATTTTTATACTTCTTGTGCCAGCTCAAACTTCATGGATAAGTTAAGAGCTGCTCTTCCTTGTGCTCTCAGTTGGCCATCTGTCACTGACACTAAAAACCCTTGGAACAGGAATATTACAGAGCTTTGGGAAAGATCTCACCATGCCCTTAAAGGGGTCTGAGGTTTAGTGGGCAGCTGTAGAAATGCCTTTGCTTTATGGACTTCACATGCTATAAAAAGGCAACTCAGTACCCACAGTCTTAATTAGAGTGCTCTGGACTATTAAGGGGGATGTGGGAGCTTTGTCCAAGCCAGACAGAAATCAGCCAGCCTGGATCTTATCTAGAATGCAATTTTGGGAATAAAGTCTCGCTATTTGGACGTTGTATTCCAAAAACATCTACTTGCAGTAAAGTATCAAAACAAGACATTTTGAGTCTCACACACAGCTCATACCTTTTCAGAATAGTGCAGATCTGGGAGTCTTTGAGCTCCCACGGGAGTTAAATAATGATATTTATAATCATTTGTAAAGCCATTCCCTTGGAGGTGTGACAGGAATGAGCCTCACATCTCTTACAGCACAAACTTCCTAAGTGAGGAATGAAGGAAGTTCACATCTTCTGCTGATTTATACCCTGATTGCTGATTCCAGAGTCACATTGCTGTAGCTTGCAAGCCAGGGGATCGTGACAGTAGCTCAGGCCTCCTCTTTCTGAGGACTCTGTGGGCACCTAATGAATTCACTGTGAATTTCCCACTGTCTGTTTAAGGTTTGGCTCTAAATGGCAAGATCAGTCTTTGTCTCTCCTTCTACCGAGGGAGCTTAAAGCAAAGTTCCCTGAACAGTGAGGACTAAAACAGCTGAACACAGCAAAGAAACCTTTCTCAGTGAGCTGTCTGACATCCATCCCCTCTTCACAGGTACTCTGCAGGTCAATAATACCTCCATGAACCCAGAAACCAGCCTGCCAGGCAGCTTCATCCTTACCCCCTCCCATCCCACACTGCCTTTTGCCTTTGGATTGCTGTGGTTCCACTCAGTCTCTCCTTCCTCTAATAGGCAGACATGAAGTTGTCATCTAGAAAAACAGGAGCTACAGGGAAAACCTGCATCTTTGAATCACACAAACCCATCCAAATCTTTCCAAGCTCATCCACTTCCAGTGTTAATGAGCTGCTGTGTGACACCTCATGGGTACAATGTCCTATAACATGGGGAGAAGAACCTCCTTCAGCCCAGGAAAGGCCCCTGGGAGCAGGCAGACAGCAGGAGCTGTGAGCCACAGCAAGGCTGCAGAGGCTGCAGTTCCACCTTGCCTTGTAATATTGTAAGATTTATTTTCAGATCTTATCAGCAATTCACTGTGGGCTGTTCTCTGCTGAGCAAAATTCATCCATCAATCTCCTGCTATGGCCACATTCCAGCCTCCACCGAGGTGACAGTTCAGTTGTGCTAATGATCAGCCACACATCCACATCCGCATTCCCCCTTGGTCTGATTCTTCTTCTCTTATGATAATTTAATTGATTGAGCACACTGGCTTCTAGTCAAGAAGCTCTTCTCAGCTTAACTCTCAGTTTTTAAAAATCACCGCTCAACATCTCTATAATTAGAGTTAGTTGCTAAACCCTCTATCCAGGTGATTACTGGTGTATGAGAGGGACAGAACCTGAACTGATCAAATCAGGGATTTAAGCAAAATGCCCTTGATCCATGTTTCACAATTCATTAATGTCTTCTACTTTGGGTGTTTTTCCCCTTTTTTTGGTGTTAAATATAGCTGGGTTAGGAAGGTTCACGTGGAATCAGGACAGTTAGGGGTAATTTTTTATTCATATCCCTGTTATTGTTTGGGGAAGCTCAGTAGGGTTCATTAATATTGCATTTCCAATGAAAAGGCACTCAAAAGCCAAACAGTTCAATTATATTCTGAAGCTGCAATGCGATACAAAAATGAGCAGTGCAGTGATGCTGTCGTGGTTTAACCCAACTGCTCCTGCCCGTAGTCAACAGCACCACTCTCCCCTTCATTCCACAGGGCAGCTGTGAACACAACACAAACCAATCCAAATGCCATGATCTGAGGGCTTCATCTGGGGTTTTGTACCTGAGTCAGGTTCACTGGGAGGCTCAGGAAACAAAAGAAATCTTTGCAGTGACAGAGTCTGATTGATCCTATGTGCTGACCCAACTTGATGAAGGTGTTTATTTGTAGAAAAACTCCCACTGCAGGGATGGAACTGCAGCTGCTGGAGTGGGGGTTGATGTGCCAAGCTCCCTGTTCTGCTTTGCATTTCCTTGGTCCAAAAGGAGCATCCAAAATGTGATAATCTGCATCCAGAACTACACAGAATTATGAAATATCCACTTCCCATCCTGACTGTTCCCCTTCAGCCTGGAGGGGAGAAGGTTCTGGGGAGACTGCATTGAAGCCTTTAAGAATGTTATAAAAAAGAGGGAAAGTCACTTTTTACACTGATAGATGGTGATAGGACAAGGGAGACTAGGATGGACTGGGATGATCTCCAAGCTCCCTTCCAACCCAAACCATTTGTGATTGTGTGATAATCCCTCACTTCTCTGAAAGAGAGAGTGAGAACTTGTGATTGATTCCAATAAAAGTGAGATCATGCTTTATATGCAGAGGCCTCTGATTTTCCTGATGCAATGGGATCTGATTCTTGAAATGATGGTATATAAAAATTTAATGTTTTGGAAGTTTTATTATTTTTCTTTATATGAAACACCAAAGTAAAATTTGATTTTGCTGGATTTATGGCTTGATCACTCACCCTATTAAGAGTAATGATTCCACTCTCTGACCTTGTAGGGCACCAGCTATGAAATTTGAGATGATGGCCCAAACATTTTTGCAATACAACTCTTGGCTAGTGCATGACAGGCTATTGACTGAAATACTGTCAATGCACAAATGAGATTATAACCAGAGAAGGTCTTGATTGCTTTGGTCTGTTATTCAATACCCTCCTCTCTTACAAGCAGCTTCTTGGCATTTTTTGCAGGCTAATGTAGACCTTCCTTCCCTGACAAATGACACAGGAGTTGATTGTATAGACAGACCCTTTGCTGCAGTTTTTTTATCTGCAGAAGACTTCTCTCTAACAGGACTCTTGCACTTGCTGTCCACAGAGTCCTGTGCTCTGTAAAGGCCTCTCTGAGCCTTGTTGGCTGCTGAGGATTGCAGGAAGTCTGATCTGGCTGTGATGGAGAGAGCAGGAGCAGCCTCACGTCCTGCTGGGGCAGCGTTCCATGGCTGCAGAGGGGAAGGATGGCTGGAGTGCTCAACTTTCATTTCATTTAAATGAGCAGAATTGCTTTACTTCCCCCCTAGGTATAACAATTATTAAGAATTTATATTGCTATTCATGCTGTATAATAATGAACAGAAACTGGCTTTGCACTCTTAACCTTTGCTGTTAGGTAGAAATGGAGAAGCAGCAACAGTGACTCTTGTGAGACCAGATATATCTGCACCATCACACTCACTGCTTCCTTTTACACTTTGGGAGACAGGGAGTTTGTGCTGTATCATCTTTGGATGTCCCCAGTGTGAGAAATAACTAGTTAATGCATTTTTTTACTTTCTTCCATATGTTTCCCAAACAAATCTATTCATCAGTTAAACAAACCCGCCCAGCATTTCTCATGTATTCTGATTTTTCAGTTAAATATTGTTTGTATTTAAATATAAATATTGCTCAAAATGTAGCATTAATATTTTGCCTACTGACAAGCAGTTCTGTATCTTATTAAAATTTAAACAGCCATTATGTACATGAAAGTTTTTTTGTTGTAGTTTGCAAGGTGCTATAACAATAATTACCCGAGTGCATCAATCATTTTTCATTGCCTCATTTGTATCACGGGGATAAGTAGCTCCAATTAAAATCCCATTTTACATAAATAGATATGGTTTGAATCAAACCACAGTCTGTTTCCACTTCTGAAATGCTGGCCATAGGATATCTTTTTCATTATGCAAAGTGTATGATGTGTACTGCTTATCTTTTTGTGCTTAAAAAGTCATAAGTCTGCAGGCAGACATGCCTTAGTGCAGGTTTGGCAGGGAACAAATAATTGTTACTGTAATTATCTATCAATTTTACTGTTCCAAATATTTTAGCCAAAAAGCTAACTAGTATAATCACATGTTTATTCCTGACACATTATAGTTTGAGTAAGCAGAACTGAAAATGTTTGATATGAATTAACAGCTTCAGGAAAAATTATAATTTTTCTATTACTCGTGATTTCCCCTCCACCATGGCAGCTTTTCTGCTAAATGTGCTCGTATTGTCAGCTATTGTGGAAAAGCAAATGAGGGGAAACTTGGGGAATTATCTTCTGCTGCACTGTGATTAACTCTGCAAGGAAACAAATCAGCCTTTCCCTTTCCCACCTCTGCCAGAGGCTGGTCCCATTCCCAGGCTACAGCTCAGGTAAAGGAATGCTCTGCCCTCTGTTCCCTCTGGGAATGTGGGATGTCTCTGCCTTCCCACACTGAGGCACCACCATCCATCTTGGCTTTTCTTCTCCCCTCTGGACTGCTTTGGCTCAGCCTTCAGATCTCATCATTTTTCCTCACAAACCTGGGAACATCTTGGTTCCAGAGGGTCAGTTCAATCCCACCTTTTCCTGCAAAGCCTTTGTGCACTTTTAAAGTTGGAGTGTTCAAACTGCAAATGGATCAAAATCCTCTGTGCTGCTCCAAGGGGCTTTTAATATAATTTCTGCAGAATTCGATGAGCAGAAAATTGCAGAAATCTCAGTGACTCCAGCAAAAGGGCTAAACAGTAGTTTAGGTCATACTGTGCCTTCTTTGTAAATTCCCTTTCTTTTCTCAGCCCAGTGCTCTGCTTCTGGAGAAGCTGGGGACAGCAGTGACATTTGAGAGATCCCAGGCTGTACCAGGTGTTGATGCCCTGGACACTCTACAGCCCCTGGGAGCACCATCAGAGGGGAGCTGTGGAGAAAAAATAGGGGAAAAAATGAAACAAGACTGAAAATTGAAACTGAGAGGCGGTTTGGATTAGATTTTAGGAGGAAATTGTTCCCTGTGAGGGTGGGGAGGCCCTGGCACAGGGTGCCCAGAGAAGCTGTGGCTGCCCCTGGATCCCTGGAATGTCCAAGGCCAGGTTGGACACTGGGGCTTGGAGCACCCTGGGACAGTGGAAGGTGTCCCTCCCCATGGCAGGGGGTGGGACTGGATGATCTTTAAGGGCCCTTCCAACCCAAGCCATTCTCCAATTCTATGATTCTACAAAAAATGCAAGACTCAGGCTCAATAATATCCTAAAGTCTTCATCCCAAATATTTAAGCATGTGCTTAAAGGGATGTTTTGGGGCTGTCCAAAATGAGGACAAATTGAGAACTTACACCAAATGATTTAGCTCAGTTTTACAAGAACTTTTTGAACTGCTGCCTTTTTGCCTCAAATCATTGTCTCCCACCTTCACATTCCTGCTGCTCCTGCTATGACTAAACCCCTCATTTGTGCCGTACCTTAACACCAGATTCCTCCTCTGGAGTGCTGAAGCAGTAGATAATGTCTGTGTTTTTATTTGTCGGGTCAGGAGCACCAATTCATAGCTCAGGGATCATCAGCACCGTGAGCTGACACCAGAGTCTGTCCAGCTGCTGTTTTCTTACAGTCACACAACAGAAAATCAATGGTGTCAGGAACACTGGGATAATTCTACTGTTACAATCAATACATGCTGATTAAACCAGTTGTGTCTGTTGGGTAAATTTGCTGCATCATAATTAGAATTATTAATTAAAAATAGGAAATCAATTGACACAAATTAAGCAAAAAAAGAAATTTGCTTTATTTCTTTGACACTCTCTCCAGAGGCCTCAATAACTGTGACAACAGGGACGTGACCAAGTGGCATTTGTCAGTTTTTTAATGCTGTCCTGAGTTTTAAAAATTGACTTATAAACCCTGCTAATGCAGCTCCCAGGAAATCAGACAGGAGATGTTGTGTGTGCAAGAAGCAGCTATTTATTTATTACAGTTAGTCATTATTCCCTGCCTATCCAGGAGTGAAAAGCAGGAGTCATGTTCATGGCACTGGGGAGGAGAAGCAGCTGGGGAACGAAAGCCTTGGGGAGCAAGATGAACTCGTCCCCTTCCCATGTTGTTTTCTGTTTTCAGATAACAAGGATAAACAAATTGATCATTTCTGTGCTGCTTCTAATGGGCTTCCCATTGCTGGCTACCTCCTATAATGTGCTGGTGACCTTCATTATTTTCAGGGACACTTTATGTGGGACACCAAGGCAGGGACAGCAGGAATTCATGTGGTCTTTCATTCAGCTCTTTTTTTTCCTCTCTGTTTCTTCAGGATTGTGTAGTTGGGTTTTTTCCCTTCTTTTAACCTATCTCAGTGTTTTTTTCCCTACATACTCTTTCTCCTTGTTTCCTCCTACTCTTAGTGGTTTCTCTTTTTCTGTCTAATACTTTCCATGCCTTGTTTTCTTCCCCCCATTCCTCTTGCACACATGAAAGCAGGAAAGTGCAGGATTACTGTGGGTCTTCTTACTCCTGTGTTTTGCTCAACCAAAGCCAAATATTTTCTCTGAGCTTTCACACCTATGAAAGGTGAGAGGGCAGAAAGGACAACTGCTTTGGGTCAGTGTGTGATTGGTCACTGCTGGTGCTGGTTCATATAATGTTCTTTTAGTAATCATTGGTGGTTCAACCTGGAGAAGTGTTGGGACTGTGTTGTTCAGCCAGGAGAAGTGAAGGCTCCAGGGAGAGCTCAGAGCCCCTTCCAGGGCCTAAAGGGGCTCCAGGAGAGCTGGAGAGGGACTGGGGACAAGGGATGGAGGGACAGGACACAGGGAATGGCTCCCAGTGCCAGAGAACAGGGATAGATGGGATATTGGGAAGGGATTGTTCCCTGGGAGGGTGGTGAGCCCTGGCACAGGGTGCCCAGAGAATCTGTGGCTGCCCCTGGATCCCTGGCAGTGTCCAAGGCCAGGCTGGATGTGCCTTGGAGGCACCTGGGATAGTGGAAGGTGTCCCTGCCCGTGGCAGGGGATGGATGATCTTCCAGTTCCCTTCCAACCCAAACCATTCCAGGAGTTTATGATCTTGTTCATGCAGCTTTTCTAGTCCTAAACTTGTTTTTTAAGGTGTTTTACAATAACAGTATTTCATTGACGTGTACTTCCAAGACCAGTCAAAAGCAGGAGCAAATAAAAACATCTGTAGTTTAAAAGCCAGGACAGATTGAGTGGTTTGCACAAGAATCAGGAAAAGCAGAGTTGTTAAAAGTCCCAATTCCAAAGACTTATTGCCATGTCTCAGGCGGGCTCAGCAAGCTGCCACTTTGGACCTCCCTGACAATGGAGAACATATGGAAGCAGGAGGATCCATCCACTATATCTGAGCACAACTGTTGAGTACCTTAAAATTAAGCTGTAAAACCTGGGCATCAATAAAGAACTTTACAGCCCTCGTGTAAATAGTGTAAAATAAGGTGGATGTAGTGGAGCAGTCAGAAGCTGAGAGGGAAATTCTGGCAGCTACGCTCGGGGTGAGTTGTGCTCCCAATGGGAAGTAATAAAGAGCTCCCACAAGGAAAATGGGCCCATAATTGAGACTTGGAAAACAAGGACTTGGATCGACAGCTTCAAATCTTTTTTTTACTAAGATTCCACCTGGCAGGATTTCGTGGGCAGCAGCTCAGTGCTCTGTTGCCAGGACAAATCTGAGGATAAATCAGGTTATAAAGGCTACGCTGGGAAAACGAGTGGTGCCTTTTGCTTTCCTTTCACTGGGCTGTGGATGGGAGATGTAATTAGAATCTCTCCTTTATAAATCTTTGTCACGGCATTTCTCACATGTCAGGCTGTGGCCCTGCTCCACCACGGGTCCTGTTGCCATAAGTGAGATGTAAACAGTCATCAGTGGTTCCTCTGAAACTGCAGGGCAGGCAGGAGCCAGTGCAAGGTTATTTCTCAAGGTGTAGCCATGATGAGATACAATTATTGTTTTTTTTCAGAAGCTTTGAAGATGGAATTAGTCAGCTTATGCATAAAAGTGCTTGTTGTTTCTTGGCAGTCAAGTGGTGTTTTGATTTTTAATGAAATTCACAGTATTTGCATGATGAGGTTATAATTATTTTTAAGTCCATGGGTCTAAGAATAAGCCTGAAGTCTTTTGGCTGATTCAAGGAAAAGTAACATCTAGAAATCTGTGTTCACCTCTGACATGCTTAAAAATTTGAAAAAAAAATATTGTTATCACCTGTAAATTGTTGATTGTAGAGTCCTGCTTTTAAAAATGTACAGAAACTGATACCAAAGTTGGAAATTTGAATCCTTTCCCAGACTGCTGTTAGAAAGTTGGCTTTAGCTCCTTACACAGCTCCTCTTGCATTGCTGGGGAGGAACAGGGAACAGGACATTGGTTTCAATAATGACATTGGTGGCCACAGCCACCAGAGCTGGGAGTTAAGAGATTTTTTTATGCAGTTGTTAAAAAAGTGTTGCTGTGTTGCTTCCAGCTCCATTCCAAGGAGTCATTCCATGATCCCCTTGACCTGCTGGGCTCAGGAATCACAAAGTTGTGAGATAGACTCCGGAAGGAGCTGATTGAATTGCCATGTTTACTGCAGTTTCTCAACAATTTCCTTGCTTTTCTAGCAAATTTAAAAGGTTAAAAATGCAGATTTTTAAAATTATGTGCACCTGTGTTCTCAAGTCTCAGTGGGAAGTCACCTTCTTCAGCTTTTAAGTGCAGAGACCCAATAATTTCCACTACCTTGATCCTGATCCCCCAGTTTAATTTTCTGTGTGCCTTTCAAGAGTCAGGATAATTCTTGGGCTTATAATGTTGCTTTCAATCTTCCTTCTCTCAGATCTGCCTAGGAATGAGTGAAATGAGTCAACAGTAGAGGTTTTTTTAAGCCTTCTTCAAGTTTTACACCAGCTCCCTGACAGAAAATGTCAGAATTCTTTTAGTGTGACAGAAATTAAGGATGTGCCAAACAGAGGAGCCTGCATTGAAGGGAGTTGCAGAACAATAAAGAATTTACATTTGCTGGCTGTGAGGTCTCTGTAAGGGCAAGTCCTTCTGGTGCAATATGAACTTAACTCATTTACTTGTAACAATTTTAATTAACAAACACTTGAAGAAGCTCCAGCAGTCTCTGTCTGTGGAGTTTTTACTGCCTTTTGGATCCCTTGCCTTGCAAAAATTCCAATTGTGCAACCCTGGCAATCAGCAGGGAAACAAAACCTACCAGGTCACAGCACAGGCTGTGGAAAATTTTGCAGCAAATATTGTGTAATTTGGGTTTGGTTTGTCAGAGACCAAGTGAGGGAGAAGATCAGCACAGGTCTGTAAAAAACACGGCCAGGGTTAATGGAGATGGAAGCACATGGAGAGAAACAAACCTGGAGAATCCCAGATTTCCTAAAAGAGAGTGGTGGAGACCTGGAAATCCAGGAGGGAGAATCCCAGGAAGTGTCCCTCAGTGTCCCAGCACTGCCTGAGCAGGAGGGAGAGGCTGGGTCCCTTCCCCAGGATGTTCAAGTCCTGCACCAGCCACATCCCACTGCAGTTTGCATCCCAGGGATGCTCTTTGTACCAACTTTCCACCTTTTAAACACTCCTGTTGATGAGAAACAGAAAAATACTTTATGAATTAATCTCTGTATACATTAGAGAGTCATTTTTCATCTGTTTAATTCAGCACAGGATTATAAATGTAGTGAAAAAACACACTGTAAGGTACTTAGAGCATAAATTTACACTTTAGATCTTGGAGCTGTCCTATCTCAGTGCTACCACTTCCTTTCTGGAGAGTTTTGTAGTTTAATGTAATTTGACTGTCTCAGTTTCCCTTCTATGAGATGGGCATTAAATACATTTTCCAGCTCATAGATGGACTCTGAGAATTAATTAATGTTTGTATGGGGCTCTGGAGATGGAAGCAATTCTATTAAATGTGCAAAACCACATTGACATACCTACAGACCCTACATGTTCTGATCTTATTGCACAGTTTAGAACCCAAACAGTTGCATATTGTCACTCTTTTTGTTACACCAGTATACTTTGAATTTTATTTAGTAATGTACTCTGAATAATTAATCACTCAACTAATAATTACCCATTCCAAATAAAACGACTTGATTACTAAGCCTGATGAGGAAAATCCAGTCAGGAAAGAACCCTTTCAAAAACAACAACATTCTGCAGATATCCTTAATATTTAAAGAGTGAGCTAAATTTAGTAAATTCTTCTGAAGCAGGGGGAGAGGAACGGATGCTAATTTCCTGTGTCATCAGATTTGTGCATGTGTGTCAGCAGCATTCCTAAATCACCACCTTCCACACAGTCACCATCCTCACAGGCATCAGGAATATCCAGCATTTCCCTGGGTGGTTCCTGCTGGGGGCTCCTGCCTCCTGCTCATCGATTATTTAATATTTGGGGGGGTTTGGTGTTAGCTCTGCTCAGTTATGTTCTGCAGGGAGCAGCCCACCTTTCCCAGCCAAGGAAACAGCAAAGTTGTGGAATCAGTGTCGTTTTCCAGATGGCACTCGCTTAACCCACAGAAGCCAGCCCTTATCAGAGATGATTACAGATGATGGAGAGAAACTCCCTGGCTGCAAAGGGCACTGGGGTGAGCCTGAGGTGCTGCTGATGGCACCGTACAGGATGGCCAGTCACAATTTAGGTGATGGTCTCATCAGAGAACCTCTTTTTCCCTGTGATCTCTTTAAGGCACATCTCTACTGCCACAGGAGAAGGTAGAGATCTGAACCTGAAAATTTAAAACCTTTAATGCACAGGTGCTTGCTCTCTTCCAGCCAGGAAGTCACATCTGTGTATTTTGCTTTTTCCTTGTCACTGAAAAAGAGAGAAATTAAATGAATCCAGGGGTGAAGGTGTTCCACAGTTCCTCAGACTGCACCTGAACCTCCAGGAACTCACACCCCGAGCCTGGGAAGTGGAGCTGCAGTGTGGATTTTCCTGCTTTCTTTGAGCCTGACCCATGGAATAACGCTGCAGGCATGAACAGGTTGTTTGTAAACAATGAGGAAAAACGTGTGGAGTGATGATTTCGTGTTTCTGCCTTCCTGACACTTGATGGCTTAATGCAGGAATCCACAATGGGGAAACTGTTCCGAAAGCACCGGCTTCCATATGGCTGGGATTTTGTCAAAACATTTCAGCTCAGTACACTCATAACTGATTGTGAGCATGAACAGTTTTGATCAGCCTGTTTTTCAGAATGTAAAACAGTTTAAGAATTGTCTGTTTTTAACATCATAACAAAAAAGTTTCACTTCCCAGTTTAGAGCAAGTTCTGCTTTAGAAATTGGCATTAATTTACGCTTCTGTGAACAACATTGGAACATGTTGGGAAGTCAAAATAAAATATCGAGGTTTAGACATCCAATCTCAATAATTTATGAGACAAGACTTTCTCCTCCTGCCTGGCTCTCCAGAAGGACACCCAAGCCCCACTGGTGGGCAGAGGAAGCTGCAGGGACACAGGCAGAGGTGCCTGAATGTTCTGCTCAGCACTCGGGGCTGGTGCTCTGCTTGCTGAGGCTGCTCTGCTCTCTCAGCATTTGCATCCTAAAGAAGTGGTGCAGGAGAGCTGCAGCAGTGGTGCAGTCTGAGGAGCTGCTCTAGGGACACTGGAATTTTTCTGGCATAAAACCTCTCCTGATGCTGGGCTCTGTGTCCTCTGCCCTTCCCAACACACCCAGGGACTCGCAGGTTTTGGCTTCTGATATTTTAGTAATGCGGTATTTGTCTGCCTCGTGATCATCTCTTTATTAAAAGCACACCCCACACCTCCGTGCCTGAGTGATGTGAAAAGAGAGTGTAATATTCTAGTATTTCAGTATTTTTGCTTTTTTTTCCCCACCAGTAGTTTCAGACTTGCTATTTTCTGTTGGTAAATATCATAAAGGTTTTTGCAGAGGCTGTGCTGAGTCTCTCAGCGTTTCGATGAGTGAACATTCCAGTTTTTACTGGGTCACACAGGGCAAGACTTTTTCACAAAACTGTTTCTTTTTCTGTGCCTGAAAGGGACATTACTATTAATGGTTTATAAGAGAAAGACAGCAGTGTATTTAAGATGTCTTGAAGACATTAGGTAACATTAAAGAGCCATGTGAAGGTTCAAGTGTGCCTAGAAGAAAAGAGAACTGCAAGTAGCTGGTGTGGATACCTGCACACAGCTTTTTGCAAGCCTTTGAACTGTTTTAGATATAAAAGACACCCTCTTTTCAAAGGCTATTGGGCTTTCTGCTGCTCTAATTCTCTCTGAATTTCTGTAAGTAACAGAATTCACACTGGAAAAGGTAAGATTTTTCCTAGATTCAGGTGCTGGGGCAGAACATACTTTAAGTTAATATTGTTTGGCTGGAGAGCAGTGCACAGGTGGCCGAGTGACAGGACAAGGGGGAGAGGCCTTAAACTAAAAGAGGAGACATTTTGCTTAGATGGTGGGAAGGAATTCTCCCCTGGGAGGGTGGGGAGGCCCTGGCACAAGGTGCCCAGAGAAGCTGTGGCTGCCCCTGGATCTCTGGAGTGTCCAAGGCCAGGTTGGACAGGACTTGGAGCAGCCTGGGACAGTAGAAGGTGCCCATGGCGGGGGGTGGGACAAGTTCTTTAAGGTCCCTTCCTGCCCAGAGCATTCCAGGATTCTATGATTAGTCATTAGGAGGGAATTGTAGCAAAGAGAATAAGTGGTTCTTTTTACTCTCCAGCTACACTGTTGGAAATAAAAGCAAATACCACAATCCACAGTGTTTACTTCGTGTTTCAATACCAACACAATAAAATAAATTGCTTATTGACCATCTTAAAAATGACTGATGAGTCAGGGCTGCAAGTTATGTTATGCATGAAGGATGTGCTTATCCATCCCCTTGAAGGGGAAACTTTATGGCACAATTCGAAGCTGCTGAGGTGGATACAGCATTTTTCCCATATCCATGTCTTGATTTTCCCCACTGCTCGGCCAATCCAGATCTCAATTCTGCTCCCTTTGCTCAGCAGCCGCAAGAGAAGGGACACATCCCTGTGTGGGAAGGACAAGAAGGAACATTCTCTACCCCTTGTCGTAGTGACAAGAAGCTTTTCTCCTTTAAGCACTGCTTTAACTGCAAATAAAGAGATATTGCCTATCTGGCAAAACGTCAGCAGGGTGACCTTCCACAAGGCGGTGTTTATGCACTGTGAAAAACAAGGAGCTGAGCTTGTCTCCAGAGCTTGGACAGAGCAGGCCTGGTCCTGCTCCATCCTCTGCATTCACACAGGGTGCAAAGGTGACTCCAGGGCTTGGATCAGGTTGCTTTCCACATGCTGGATTCCCCAGGTGAAGGATGAAGTTGTCCTGCCCAGCTGCAGGAGCTGGGAGAGGATGTGACTGAAGCAGAGCCAGCCTGGGCAGCCTCCTGCAGACCCCTGAGGGCCTGCTCCAAACTGCACCAAAGTCAGCTGCAATTACTGAACCAAGGGGGGCTTGGCTGCTGCTCCCACAGCTGCCTTGGTTGTTCATTTAGATTACTTAGAGTAGGAAGAAGCCCATATGGATATTCCTGCCCATGTGGATATTGTGTGTGGCTTTTTCACACCAGGCACTGCTGCTCTGCCAACAGCTCTGAATCTCTGGGGTCAGAGGCCTCTCTGAGCAGCTCTGCTGCCACCACCCCTGAGCACCACCCCAACCCTAATTTCTTGAAGGCTGCATCTCCTCCCTATCCCTGTCCTGCAGTGTTTTAGGCATATCCAGTGTATTTCTACCCCTTCTTGCAGGCAAAACTGATTTTATTTCTATGCAGAGGCATTACCAGAAAATGTCATTACCTAGTCAATGAAAACATCTAAAGTCCATTACAGATGTTGAGAGAGAGAATGTTTTACCCAGTTGGAAGACAGAATTTGGAAGTAAGTTACTTGCAGATATTATTATTACAAGCCTGTCCTAGACAATAATAATGAAGTATTGATGGAAGTTTTGCCAGAGCAAAGACTGCTGGGTTTCATACAGAGGAAAGATAGTATCTTCATTTAGTTTTATTAGACTCTTGATACTCTGCCCATGTATTTTTTAATTCACCACAGTAAAATTCTAATTAAAGAACAGACTTTGCCTCCCATTAATATGACACTAAAAAAAAAAAAAATTTAAAGAAGGCAGCATCTTCTCCACCAAAATTATAATGAGAAGACAAGCTGCTGGTGTTGTATAGAACGTTGTCACTCCCTTATGAAGCGTTTCATGGTTTTAAACTCCTTGTAAGATCCAGAGTGTCAGTAGAGTTAAAGGCTCATTAAACAGAGCAGTAATTTCTACAAAAAGAAATAGGAAATATTCTCAGGGTTTTTTTAATGTTCTAATTTTCACTTCTTTTGAAGCATCTGTCAAAATAGCTCATAGTGGAAATTCTGCAAGCGCCACACTTCGATATCTGTCAGGAGTAGAAGTTGCTTCTTCCTTTTTGCTGCTTCCAAAACATATTGGGTTCATTACAGGATTTGATGAGGCTGACATCCAAATACTTAACTTTTCTTTGACTTGGAGTGATTTTGTTTTCATTTATCCAAAAGACAAACCTCCAGCTAGGTAACTGTTGTAAGAATACCGTAGGAATGTTCTTTAAACAAGAATTACCTTGGAAAGGAAATGTTTCCTCAGAGGATACTAAATAAACTGCAGGGTCTCTAAAGTGCTGAGCCTGAGTTAGGTTCCACATGTTGGAGAGTCAGTGACTAATGAGCTCATCATCCAAGATTAAATCAGGGCCCAAATCAGCCACATGTTCCGTATCTGATTCAGAGCAGGAACTTCAGGGAGAATCAGCAAAATCTTTCTTGAAGGATGAAAATCTGTTCTCCTGTCCTTAAGAAAGGGAAGAAAAAACCCTAAAAAAATCTCACAAAATGAGATTGATTTCCTCCTGTGAGTAATAATTTATTCATTTTGGGGAAAATCAGCTGATGTTTCCTTCCCAACTTTCCATTTCTACCTGATGAAGACTGATCCATAAACTGGGAGGACAAGACTGATTGCAAGTCCTGCCATCCTCAGATTAACCCCAGGGGTTTTCCTTTAGGGTGGATACACAAATGCATATTTACATATGCTAAATACATTCTCTGGGCAGTCTTAGAGTTGTAAACACCGAGACTGGCATTTTCCTCATTATAATTGTGTGAGCTGTGACTGAAAATCTGGCTTTGGAGATAAAAGGAATCCAGGTTTGGGAACCTTAAGGCTGCAAAACTACAAGCTCAGAAGTCAGGAAGTGCCAGGGTACCCTGTGCTCACATAATTAAAGAAAATATCATCATTCATAGGCTCAAGTACTGAATTACTGCTGTCCTTCCAACCTTTAATCTGACATTTTATTTTTGTGACACCGACTCCATAAGTCAAATGTCTTATTTACATGGGATGCTCCCTGTTTGGTTTGGGGAATCAAAATGAAAGCAAATGAAGAATAAGAAAAAAAAATCTCTTCAAGAGTATCATCAGGCTGATGTTCATGAGCAGGGACAGAGCAAAGCCCTGACATGTGGGTGATGGACTGAGAGCACAGGGCTGTCACCTTCCCCCTTTTACTGTACAGAGATTAAACAGCCAGGGCCCCATGGCTGCTCCCAGGAAAAATTGTAACAGGAGTCCTGCTAAGGCCCTGCAGTCTTTAATTTCAGATTACTTTTAATACAGTTGGAATCTTTGAGAAAGGCAGGTAATGAGTTATCCAGGGGTGCCCCTGAGTGTCTGCAAATTGCATTTTTTATAATTTGATTGAGTACAGGTGAATTTCCACTGAGAACACAGGAGCACACCCCTGGGTGAGGGACAGTGAAAGGTGTCCCAGCTGGTGATTTCATGGAATTAGAATCTGGAGGAACATTTTTGAAGGGCACTTCTGAAAATCTGGGTGATTTTGAGTATTATTAACCCATGTTAGATGTTCCAAGGGTGATCAGTCTTATGAGACAGAGGGTTTTTTGGGTTAGAATCCAGCAGATGAGCAGGTGATTTGTCAGTGACGTGGCTCATGCCTTTAGCTGTGTGTTGATGTCACTTCAGGGGCTCAGAACTGCTCAGAGCCAACACAAAGTGCTGGGAATTGTCATTGCAGGGAAATTCCCTCTTCATGGACCTTCTTGTTCCAAACCTATTGCTTGGCTTCTGTTTGCAAAGATGGTGAACTGTCCCTAAAGGAGACATGTTTGTGCAGGGAGCAGACACAGCTCAACACAAGGCTCTAATTCTCCTGCTGAATAAAGTGCAGGGAATAAAAACCAAAAAAATTGTTGATTTTAAATTTTCCTTAATTACATTCAGGTATATGTTTTACCTTTTGCTATTTTTTTTGCCTGCTTTGCATTAGCTAAGTCAACCATCTGATTCTAAAACTGAATTAAACAAAAAAACCCACCCAGAGCTAAGTCCACATTTCACTTCAATTTGTATGCATAGAATCATTTTACAATGGTACAGTTACATTAAGAGGAGAATCTAGTCCTAA
Organism: Sterrhoptilus dennistouni; assembly: GCA_013397095.1. Taxonomy (NCBI): domain Eukaryota; kingdom Metazoa; phylum Chordata; class Aves; order Passeriformes; family Zosteropidae; genus Sterrhoptilus; species Sterrhoptilus dennistouni. Next base: position 1,524,185 of record VWZU01016808.1, on the reverse strand, counting down.
TTTCAAAGTAAATTCTAAAATAATCTCTCTTAAACCATGTCCTCCTAGATTTAATAAGTTAATTTTATTTCCTGTTTGCATTTTTAAGGGCTAGTATCTCATTTAAACATTACAAAACTGAATTTGGAAATAGTCCAGAATATTGATTATTTAAAATGAGCACGTTCTGTGCTTTAGCAGATTTGTAAAAAGCTTCTTTAAAGTGTGAATTAATTGAAGTTCTCCATCAGCCCAATATGGTCCTGAGTTCCTGGGCCAAGGCAATCAGACCCTGGGGTTTTTTCAGCTGTGCCTTGTGCAGGATGTTTGTGAACATCCCACTGACTCTGCAGACCTGCAACACAGAACAGGTCCCTGGCTATGAAAGAGCCACAGGGAGGCTGATGCTGATGAGAACAGAATAAACTCAGACCTGGAGACCACAGGTTGTGGTGCTGCTGTGATAGATAGAATTTCATATTAATAGTGTGTGCAGTGATGGAAAAGCCCTGGAATGGAGCTTTTGACTCTCTCTCGTTGGGATAAGTCACTCCATAAATGTCACCCCTTCCTTGGGAGTCCTTTTATTCATCTCTTACCTTTTCAGACTCCTGTATTTGCTTCGTTGTGTCTGACTTGTGCTGCTGCACCGGGCACTGGGTGTCTCCATTGACCCAGAACACAGCAATTCCCCAATCATTCCTACAGGGATAATCAGCCCTTCCTGTGTGTCCCCAGCGTTATTTACCAGGACAGAACTGAAAACAGGATGCCATGCACGGCCACAGCAGAAACATTTCCTCACTGCAAGACTGGTTAAGCACTGGAAGAGGCTCCCCAGGGAAGTGGTGGAGTCACCATCCCTGGAAGGGTTCAAAAACAAGCACATGTGGCACTTCGTGTTATGGTTTAGTAGGCACAGGGGTGTTTTTGTTAAATTCAGTTGAAAGTTGGCCTTGGTGATCTTGGAGGTCTTTTCCAGTCTTAACAATTCGGTGATTTGAAGATTCTACATGCAGAGCCTGCAGGAATTAGCCCTCACCTCAGGAAGGAATTGAGGTTTCAGTGTGGGAATGGGGGTGGCAAGAGGAGGAAAAGCCTTGGTGCTGCTCCCCTCAGTCTCCTCCAAGGGGTGACTCCCTCCCCTGTCACAGCACCCTGTGCACCCCAGTGTGACTGTGCTTATGCCCCCAGCCTCATCCCTTACAGAGCCACGTTCATTTTTACTGCTGACAGTTCATCTCCAGCCATATTTCCAAAAGTGAAGAAGTGAGGAAGTTAGCAGGTTTGCCAGGGAATGTGGGCACGTACCTGAAATACGGCAGCTCCCTTCAATGCAGCATCTCCCAGGAGAACAGGGGCTGTTTCAGACTCATCCCTCACACTATTGACATCCCCACATGCAGCAAAGGGGAACATTTGTACCTCCCTGACATCACCTCTCCCAGGTTGCTTTCCTTATTGATAGTCTGGTTAAAGTCTCTGTATCATTTTGACATTTTTAATGGCATCTGCATTTACAGCGGAGCGCTCGTGTGAGCTTTAATCAGCTCTCTGTTCACACGTTGTTGCTGTTATTATTTATCTCTATTACAGTAACACACTGAGGCAATCAACAAGAGCAGGATCAGACTGTGCTAGGCTGGGGCTGGGGTTTAAAATGGGCTCTCCTTGCCCATGGGAGAACTCACTGATGATCCCAAACTGCAGCAGGATCCTGTGGCTCTGAGCCTGCTCTGCTCTCTGTCTCTGTCCCAGAACCTCTCACACACCAGCCAGGATTTGCCAGATCTATGTATAGAGAAAAAATACCTTTTGGTCGCTGAAGTCTTTTGTTTCTTCCTATTTATAATTTTCTACCAGGAGCTACTGAATCCCAGTCCTGTAGCCAGTTGCACATTCAAGCAATCTCACACCTGAGTGAGCTTGCTGAGCTCAGTGGAGTTAATTGTATGAATAATTACTTGGATTTTAGCTTATCATCCCTGTGTCTACCTTGGTAAAGATACAGAAGTGCCCACAGTGCAGATCTTGGAGTTATCATTATATCATTATATAAAGATCACATCGTGTTCCAATGAAATGACTCCACAGTCATTGGAGTCATTGGAGTCACTGCAATACGAGACTCAGAGGAAAGGGGAAAAGAAAACCAACGGAAACTGCTAAACTTTGAGCAGCAAAGATCTTATTTTTATGGGAGGTTACTGCAGTGTAAAATCAGATGAGGATGAACTTTCATTGTCCAAATTTTACACTGACACATTTCACTCAATTCCCTTTGGTGAAATTGTGGGGTAAAGTTCACCATGGGAGGAAAGCAAGCCTGTGACCAAATACTGATTGTAAATAAGTGTTCAAACAGGATGGACTTACAGAAAAGGAGCTGTGTTTGGGGCAGCCACTGTACAGTTGAAATAAGATGCTTGAGCTAATGATGGGAAATGGTTTTCCCTTCCTATAAATGGTTTTCTTTTTCCTTCACTTTCTTTCCAAGTGAAAAGCACAAACCCAGCAGACAAATGGGATGCTTGGAGCACCCACCTGAGACATGAAAAAGCAAGGATAGAATCATATCTTCTAATGAGTGTTATTTATTCATATTAGGGAAATTAATTGCAACTGGAGCTGTATCAGCTCAGAACCAGCCACAATCTGCAGTTGGGGCTCTGATGTGAGGTGTGGGAAGGCAGGAATCAATCCCCAGAGCACACAAGGTGCAGTTTGATCCCTGAACTCCACTTTCCTGTACTGAGGGACATCAGCTGTGCTTATGTGGTTCAGATTTGTGCCCTTTATGGAGGTGCAGAACTGAATCTCTTGATGTTCAAATTGTGCAGAAAACAAATCTGGAATGGAAATTGCTGGGGAACTCCAGCAGCTCCAGCAGCTTTGCTCCCTGCCCCAGAAGGCTCACACAGCCTTCGCAAGTGTCTATGTGAAATAAAGATAGATCATCTCTTCCCACAGATTCTCAGTAATAATTTAAGTCTTATAAAGAGGAAGATTTTGTTTGCTTGTCCCCCGGTGGTGTTGGAGAGGAACTCTCATCCCTGTTTACAGCTGTGGGGGAAGTGAGGCAAAGCAATAAACGATCTGGGGCGAGGCACGAGTGGGATCGTTCACAGGGGTACATGGTGTGCTCTGCTCCCTGCAGGACACAAAACCTCTGCACCTGCATCCTCCAACACCCTGCAGATCTTTTGGAGACCTTGGAATCGTCTTCTGGGGGGTTATTTTGGCTTTTAACACTTGCTCAAGAAACACAAATTTGTAAACTGGTAATCAGCAGGGCAAATTAACTGAGAGCTGTCTTCTTTTTCTGCTGAATGTCCTCACACTGATCAATGAGTATCCTCTTTCTCAAAATGAAGGATAATAAATAAAAATATTGCCAAAATTATGGATAGAGGCAGTTTTCCAGTGTGGGTTTTATAGCCAAGTACTGTAGAGGGAGAGGGCTATGAAATTTCTAGGACAAAAGCACCAGGCTTAAGTGAGCTTTACATTTACCTCACTAATCCTGGCAACAGATCCAGGGCTGGAAGCAGCAAGTGTCACCTGGGATTAGTTTCCATGTTTGCAAATAAAGAGTTTGTGAAGAACAGCCCCATTGCTGGGATTCCAGTCTCCCCTCTGCCTGGCAGTGGGATTTACACCACTGGCAGGAGGGTCGGTGGTGGAATTGAAACCAGCTCTGAGCACAGGCAGCTGTACCTGGAAAGGGAGCAGTGACTGTGTCTTTCCCAGTAGCCTGTTCTGAAGAGGATGAGGATTTTCTTCATCCTTGCCACAGCAATGGTGAAAGGCTGCTGCGTGGAGGGTAGGGCTGCTGAATAAATCCTTTGTTTTCCTGCTGACTTTTTGCTGAGGAAACCTTGACCTCCGGTGTTTGCTTGGGCTCTGTTTGGTGCATGCAGCTCAGAGAGGTGCTGTACAGATGCTGTTTCAATAGCAAATCAGGATAAACTGTTCCTGTAAGGCTGATTTCCCTCTCCCATTCTCCACTTGGTCTTCAAAAGAGAAGGGATCAGGCAGGATTGTCACATTAGGGGTTCTCCCTGTGCCTTAATGCATTCCTTAGGGAACCTCCTCTCCATCAGTGGCCAGAGGGTTTGAGGTCCTTCTGTGTCTTATTAGCACAGAAATGACCTGATATATTCACTCCATACCTTCATCCCTGAGCCTGGGCAGCCTCAGGATGTCCTGTCTCCAGTGTTATTTTCTTTCCTCCCATCTATTTAATCCAGACAACAAAAGTAAGTAAGTAAATAAATAAATAAATCTGGATACAAACAACACTAAGGAGAAAGCTTTCTTTAGATTATCTTGTATGTTATCTTATGGGAACATAACAAAGAAACAATATTTGATGACATTATTAAATCGACAGGATTTGCTTGGCAACACCACCTGCCATTAAGTGCACTGCAGGCAGGATGTGACCCTCTGCATCTAATTCCACTATAAATTCATTCCTTCCAGCAATCTAAAAGCACTAAGAAACAGGATATTAAAAGATTTTGGGCCTGATCCAATAAAGTGTTAAACAAGTCCTCAGCTTTAGGTATAACAGTGGTGCCGTTGTGTCCTTGCACCCTAAAACTGGGCTGGGGGGCAGATGCTGAACCTGGGTCTGGGGTGGGAAGATGTTTAAACCTGGGTCTGGAATGGGAAGATTTTGAACCTGGGTCTGGAGTGAGAAGATGTTTAAACGTGGGTCTGGGGAGAAGCTGCTGAACCTGGGTCTGGGGTGGGAAGATGTTAAATCTGGGTCTGGAGGGAAGATGCTGAACCTGGATCTGGGGTGGGAAGATCTTGAACCTGGGTCTGGAATGGGAAGATGTTAAATCTGGGTCTGGGGTGGGAAAATGTTAAACCTGGGTCTCGGGTGGGAAGATGTTAAACCTGGGTCTGGGAAGAAGATGCTGAACCTGGATATGAGGGGAAGATGCTCAAACTGGGTCGGGGCAGTGGATGCTGAACCTGGGTCGGGGCAGTGGTTGCTGAAGCCGGGGCGGGGTGCGGACAGATGTTAAAGCCGGGTCGGGGGCGCAGTTTGGGAACGGGAATTCCTTTGTAAAGCTCTGGGCGAGGTGCACACGGGGCTGTAGGGTGAGGCAGCCCCGCGTCCCCGCCTGGGTAACTCGGTGTGTGTCCGCAGGCTGCGACAGCGAGCACTGGGGGCCCCACTGCAGCAACCGCTGCCAGTGCCAGAACGAAGCGCTCTGCAACCCCATCACCGGCGCCTGTGTGTGCGCCGACGGCTTCCGCGGCTGGCGCTGCGAGGAGCTCTGCGAGCCGGGCACCTACGGCAAGGGCTGCCACTTCCAGTGCCAGTGTCACCACGGGGCCACCTGCGACCACCAGACCGGCGAGTGTCACTGCGCGCCCGGATACACCGGAGTGTTGTAAGTGCGGTAGGAGCGAGTTGGGGCTCCCCTTGAATGGATTCGGCCTCGTTCAACGCGATGAGTTTAACTGGATGAGTTTACACCCTGTTGTACGCTGGCTTTTGTAGAAATCAGGGAATGGGATTTCGGAGAGGATGAGTGAAGAGAACCTCTGTTCTTGCTGCTGGTTGTAGCTGTGTCCATGGGGGGAGCCTTCGAGAGAGCTGCAGAGGGACTTGGGACGGGGGTGTGGAGTGATAGAGCAAAGGGTGATGGCTTTAAAGGGCCAGAGGGCAGAGTCAGATGGGATATTGGGAATTGTTCCCTGTAAAGATGCTGAGGCCCTGGCACAGGGTGCCCAGAGAAGCTGTGGCTGCCCCTGGATCTCTGGAAGTGCTCAAAGCAAGGTTGGACAGGGTTTGAAGCACCCTGGGATAGTGGAAGGTGTCCCTGCCCACGCCAGGGAGTTGGATCTGGCTTCAACGTCTCTTCCAACCAAAACCATTCTGGAGTTCTATGATTCCATGCTATTAAAATAAAATATAAGTGCTAAAATAAGCTTAAAAATCATTTATATTTTCCAACTCGTGCAACAACTCTACCTGTTCCTAATTTCAGAATGTGAACACGATCCAAATTACAGTGGAGTTTTGATAAGCAGTTGCACTCTCTCCTCATTAGCAGTCCAGTGCAGCATCAAATGGGACTTTTCCATCCCCTATTTATTTGACTTTCAATCTAACTGAGAAAGCATTGCTGTTAACTGTATCAGCTTAGTATCTGGGGGGTAAATTTTAAGCACAGGGAGCAGGGATTTAGCGGTGTGACTCCCATTAACTTTAACGAGAATCATGTAGCTAAATCCCCATCCACCACACGGAAAGTTTACCAGTAGGATTCACCAAATCTGCATATTAATTTTAGGACAGCAAGCAATAGTTTCTTGTTTAAAATTGCCCACAGTGTAACATCAGTTCTCATTAGAGATCTTTCAGTAGTTTCAGAAGTAATTATGTTTTTCAGAATTATTTAAGGGGAAAGGAGAATTTAGTCACTGAATTTGGTTGGAGATCTATTGTAGGTGAGTTAATACTTTTGCAGTCTATGATTATTTGTTGACCTGCATGAAGGGGAAGGTAAAAAATAAGGACAGAGTTAACCCTCATAAATAAGTGATAGGCCTTGTGAATATTTTATTTGGTACTTGATTTCCTCCTAGATTTGTGACCTCAGTCATGGAAGCACTCACTGCTAAGGACTCTGCTTACTCTGGGGAGTGCTCCCCTTGACATCAGCATGTCAGTTCTCAGCAGGGCCAGCCCCTGCTGCTGCAGGAACATCCTTATCAGAGGACAGTCAGTTAAGGGGTGTTAAACATCCTGTGGTTTCAGGACCTCAGTGCTGAAAGCTCTGATGTGCAGATGCAGGAGACGTTGAGTTTTGTAGGGATTACCCTCACATTGCCCCCCACGAGTACTGAGAGAGACTCAATGAGCTTAAATAGCCTTTAAATGATGTTGAGTCCCTGCCAGTCCATTATACACTGCAAATGTTAACATTCAGTAGTGACTGGAGAAATTTCCAGCATTTTAATCCCATCCCTTTATTCTGTTTGCAGCTTCTTTTATTGCCATGTCATATAATTCACATTGAAGGCTTCATCCTGCAACTCATATTTTCCTGGGCTATTTTAATCGTTATGGGTTGTCCTGTTGAGATGGGTGGGATTTGGTACATGCATAAAGGTTACACACATGCATCAGCCTCGCAGGGTTGGCACATAAACAACCCCAGCAGAAATAAAAGGAATCTCAGCTAATTGGCAGTGCCAGCTGAGCCTTACTGAGGGTTCATCATTTGCATGAGGGCTCCCATGATGATCTGTGTCATGGGTTTTCCTCATTTACTATTTCCTGTGAGTTCTTTAAGCTGATCTCTTTGTTTTGTGTTGTTCTCTCTCCCCAAAGCTGTGAGGAGCTGTGTCCCCCCGGCAGCCACGGAGCCCAGTGCGAGCTGCGCTGCCCCTGCCAGAACGGGGGAGTTTGTCACCACATCACTGGGGAGTGCTCCTGTCCTGCTGGATGGATGGTGGGTACTGCTCATCCTCACCCAGGCCTTGGAATTGGATATTCACTGTCTCAGCTGATGTGTCTCAGCCAGGCTCTAACAATCCCCAAACTGGGACCACGTTTGCTGGCTGTGCACAGCACTTGCACAGTTTGGGACTTGCTACCTTCCCTGGAAGTGTTCCAAAAACATCTGGGTGTGGCGCCTGGGGACGGGGGTTGCTGGTGGCCTTGGCACTGCAGGGGGAATGGTTGGGTTTGATCATCTTGGAGGGCTGTTCCAGCCTCGGTGGTTCTGTGATTCTCTGACTGGTAGGTGCCATCACAGAGTTTAAAAACAACAATGTGCCACGAGACAAGAGAGTTGTTACCTGGAATATTCCCTGCAGCCTTAGACAGTGCCCTCACACTGGACAGAAGGCTCAAAGCCCAGCTCAGCCTTGTCAGAGGCACCAAGTGTCCTGTTCCCCCTCAGGGCAGAGGAAGAAGCCAGGGGGAATCATGGCTCAGGCTGGGAGCAGAGCTGAGCCCAGGGCACAGAGTCCAGCTCAGTGTCTGCCCTTGCTCAGGCACCACTGCCATTGATTGCCAGAGATCTGCTTGTGTCAGGGCTTGCACTGCAGGGAGACAACTGCCCTGACCTTTAATCCTTTGTGTCAGGAAAGCAAGGCCAAGCATTTTCAAAGTCCTCAACTTTATCAATAATGTAATAATGAACTCTCTTGGGGCGTGCCAAGTCTCACAGGCCTTCATCTCATTTAGCTGTACTAAACTTCCTGGCATTTTTCCTGTATCTGACAATTAGTCTCCTGGCAAAGTTGCTGGATTTTAAAGCATGCAAGTACTCTGAATTTTTATTTTTACATGGAAGGCCCTGCAGATCATCACTCCACTGTGACTTCTGATGGAAACCTTCAACCTTTTCAAACATACAAAAGCTGAGAGACAGGTTTATGTTCCTTTCCAGTTGTACATCAACTGCTTTGAGTTCAAAAGTACCAAGTATGAGATGCTGCTGTACATCAGCAACATGGGAGAACATTGCTGTCCATAATTTTGGTGGAAAATATCTCTTAACTGGAGAGCTGGAATGTCTCTAACACCACCCATCATGGCAAGGATGGTGATGGGGTTATTCCATTTCAAATGACAAAGACAAAACTTGTCAGCAGTATGAATGTGGCCCCTTGCCCTCAGCTGGCAATCAGTGGTGGCAAAGAAAAGGTTCTTTCCTTGAGTGCTGGAGCATTAGGAAAGCAATTCACATATTTCTGAGGGCCTATCAGTCCATTCTGGCACCACCTCTTAAGAAGTGATCAATAAAGTAATTCACATAAAAATATTACTTTTTTCATCTCTCCTTCTGCATGCCAAGACTTCTCAGGATCTGAGTTGTTTTGCTGTACTCTTCCTTACTTGTATTTTATCGGGAGTTTTCTCTTCTTTTTCAAAGTTAAAACATCACTAAACAAATAAGAATATCAGACTAGAACAGCAATTTTTAGGTATCTTTTAGGATGCAGCACAGACCCTAAGAAGAACCAGAACACTGCATAGCAGCTGTGGTTGTATTCTGGACAGTCCTGCCCAGTTCCTCACAGCCTGGAGTTTCTTTTATGCATTTTTAGGAGCCCAGAGAGACTTTTCTGAAAACTGTGTTGTTGGCTGCTCTGTCCCTGGAGGAACCCTAGAGTTAACAATTGATGTTTGAAACAAGCATAACTGAAAATTGGAGAGAGAGATCAAGTATTCTGCAGAAAGAAACTGAAATTATAAGTAAAAGCACTCAGCTTGTAAATGTTGAGATTTTAAGTATAAAGGGTCTCTCCAGGGTTTTAATGAAAAGCTGGTAATTCAGTGTACAGAGAGGGATAAAAAATGTGTTTTCTTGCTATATTTTTAACTCTTGGTGGTTGGAATGGTTTGGGAAGTGAGACATGAGGGGGCTGTAAACGAGCAGGCGAGATGGGATTGCTAGACAGCCTTCGTTTTATTTCACACCACAGGTTCCTGTGACACCAGGAATTTTACTTGCTGATTTTGAGGCTTGAGACTGCACATCTATATTGAATATACCATCATTTTGGAAGGGGAGAATTCTCCCTAGATTTATACAAGTGCAAATCTGTTTGGACATCATTGCTGCTGGATGAGCTGCCACTTTTATCCTTTCCTGGGTTGGCTTATTAACAGGAGCTCAGCTCCCTCAGGGTTTGGTGGGATGGAGAAGGGAAGGCAGTGACTTTTAAAGGAGGAAGTTCTTGGGTTCTGAGGTTCTTCCTTGGATCTGCCATCTTCAAAGCCTGGTTCTTTTACGACTTGTAATTTCTTTCCTCCCACCAGTGCTGAATCTCCCAGCAGCACGAGTTCCATGGACGGTGTCCTGTGGGATTTTACTGCCCCATGAGCTCTTCACCAGGAGGATGGTGGCCAACAGCCTCTATTGTTGAACAGTCAACAGAACGTGGCTTCCAGCATCCCACAATGTTGAGTTTTTTCCACTTCTGTGCCTCTGTGGCTGTGGAGTTTAGTGGGTGGCTGCTTTAGGGCCTCATTAACAATTTACAAGTTTAATTCTATACATCTTTCTCATTTGCAATATTAAATCCTCCAAGCGCTCTCAGGAAGTGGGGAGAGAAGTTAATTTAGCATTTACAATGCTTCTCAGAAGGCCTTTTGAAGGACTGGATCTCTGTGCTCAGGAAAGCAGCAAATATTTCCTGATGTGACAGAACATTTGTCACTGGCAACACCCCCTGGTTGGCCCCAGACCCCCCTCCCAAGGCATTGTGGTGCTGGGGAGATACAGCACATTCTGCTCATCACTTCTCTCTCTTATTGATTCTGGGCATTGGGAAGCATCATTTGTATTTTTGTCTATTTTTCTTTCTGTTATGGATTTTAAGCGTGGGGGTGTCTGAGAAAATGGAGCAGAAGAAAAAAAATCTTTTCTGTCCTACAAAATACAGCAAACAATGTCAAAGGCAGAACTTGATGAGATCAGGGCCTTAAAAAAGGTGCTGATGGGGTGAACTTTGCTGATTAGATGTATAAGCAGCAGGAAATGTTGGTCTGACATTTGATCCTCTAGAGAGGGATGTTTTGAATTCCCTTAGTACATATTAATGCAAAAAGTACAGCTAAAGATTCTCTTGGCTCTGGGGGGATGCATCCCAGAGTATTGCTTTCTCATCATTTGTTGATAGAAATCCTGTTCCTTTTGAGACATGAAGGGAGAAAGTATTTATTATCAAGATAAATGGACACTTAGGTTTTCAGATATATAGTGTTGTGTATTACTCATGTCCAGAGACACCAGTTTTTAACACTGTAATCTGAAAGTTCTTGAACTGAGGCCAACCTGTCTGTTTTACAGCCAAGGAGCCACATAGCTCTGGTTGGGAAAGGCTCAAAGTGTCTGTTTTATGGTGACATTGAAGAGCAGCCTCTTCACTTCGGGGCTGTTGATGCAGCTAAACTTCCCAAGCCCTGAGGAGTGAAAGCAGCCGTTATATTCCTGGTTTATATTTTGAATAAGTTGTGTCTGATACGTGCTTTGTTCAAAACCCAGAGCCCCCGGGGCTTGGTTAGGGAAACAGGGAAATTAAACCCAAATAATCCTGTGGCCAGACACAGTTTCTGTCTCACACTGGGCACTGTGGTGGCACTGGCAGCAGCACCACTTGCTGCAAATGCCAAACATTTCCCATTATAGGACCACAACTTCAGATCCCAGCACTGCCAGACTTGTTTTGGCTGAAGTTCCTCAGCTGGATGCCAGCCTCAGGCTTTGTGTTTGCTCACAGGGAGAAAAACATTCATACAACTTCTAAGAAACTCTAAGGAAAACCCTTGTAAGGCCCTGATACTTGGCAGGGACATTATGGGATACCTGGGGGGAAACCACCTGTGTCTGGCAGGTAAATTCTCCAAAGGCAGGACCCCACACAAGGGTGAGCATTCCCTGCCTTGGGGCTGAACAGCTGGAGCAGGGATTACCTGGGAGCTGCTTTACCTGGGAGCACTGCCAGGGGACACAGCAGGGCCAGTCTGGCTTTGCTTCACTCCCAGGGCTGGGCAAGGAGGAAACATCTCAGAGATGAGTATTTGGGTCTGGATGGAGGAGAGGATTAAAAGGGAGGCTGCAACAGGGATTTGGAATAGACTGGGATAAAGAGGCGGGAAAGCAGAGGGCTGGGAGCACAAAATGAGATGTGGAGTTGAGGCAGGTCAGGGACTGAGATGTGGCTCCGAGGTTGGGGATAAGGAGCTGGGAGGATGCTGGATGCTGCATCCTGTCACTGTTTAGGGATGAAGCAGATATTCCACTGCAAAATTCCTTCTTCTGGCCAGAAGGCTGCTGCAGTGCTGATACGGGGACTCACATGGCTTCTGTGCCATCCCTGGGGGCTTTCTGCAGCTGTCCTGATCCTCATTCCCATCCTGCTCCTCCATGGCTTCCCCAAAGCTCTGGCAGATCCATTCTGTGCTGCTTTGAGAGGTGGATGTGAGGCTGGAGAGAGCAGAGGGAGCAGAGTGCAGGGTGTGAAGGGCAGGAGAGGAACCTCCAGCTGCTGTGTGGGGCTGGATGAATGAGACTGGCTGAAGAGGAGAGATCATCAGAGACCATCAAACCCAACACAGCTACACCCTCCCAGTGCAGCCTTTCCAACAACCCCTTCCTTCCCAAACCCTCTCTGTGCAGCCTGTGGCCAGCAGCTCTTCAGACTCTCCATTTCACAAAAACCCCAGGAGAAGCTTTGTAGACTTCTCTGTTTGCCTTTAACTTCTTCCCACATCTTCATGTGGCTGTTCAAGGGGCAGTGCAAGCCCAGCTGCAGCTCGTGGGGAAGATCCAAGGAAGAGAATTACCCATGAGTGTGCAGTGGTGAGAAAAATCCCTTCTGGAGCCAGGCCAGGCAGGCATTTACTGTGGTAGTAGAGTTTTCAGACTGTCTTTAGCACATCTTATGCAGATAAAATATTGCTGCTACACTTACATCTAGTTTTAGCAAGAAGGACAATAAAATTCCAAGCTGCATAGAGAAATTTATTGCATTATGACTGTTGACTGAAATATTGCTCTTTCTGCAACCTCACCAGGGACTGGTGTGTGCACAGCCGTGTCCTCCTGGAACCTTTGGTATTAACTGCAGCCAGGACTGTCCCTGCCACAACGGAGGACATTGTGACCCTGTGACAGGAAAATGCCTGTGTACAGCTGGCTACATAGGAGACAGGTAAAAATCAACCCCCAAAGCCTTTCATTTGAACCACAGCCTGCCAATATTTATACCCCTTCTAGGACAATCTTCCTCCCTGAAAAATGGTGTTATGTTTCTATTGCTCCAATTAGGTTCATCCTTCTGAAGCACTTCAAGCAATATAAATGTGGCAATGTTATTACTTTTTATTGGCAATGCTCTCCATTTACAGGGGTTTTTAATATAACTTTTAAAATTTAATGGATTAAATTTAATTTAGATATTTACAGTGATAAATTTAATAGAGAGCATTACATGTTTACAAGATATGTAAATGAACTATCTTTATACAAATTAATATCCTCAAGAGTAAGCAATGCAGCAGTTTAATGTCTCCTTCATTCCTCTGTGCTGCTGTAGCACTGATCCATCTCAGCCACCAGCAAAAGGTGATAAATCCTCAAAATTTATAAACGAGAGCCTTCACCCATGAATCGATCAGAGCAGATGATAATATTGTTTTACCAAGGTGTCATGGATTCAGCAAAATGACTGCACAGCAAAGTCAATGAGGGATTGCAGCATGTGCTGCTCCAGCTAATCCTGGCCACCAAAGGTTGGGAAGTGCAGTTAAAGCAGCTCTCAGGAGCACTTTGCACAGGGCCTGTGGCACCAGGGTTTGCAGAGATGCACAGCTCACCAGTGGATGTTGTACTGAAGCACTTTCTCCTCTATGGTCCCTTTTTTATTACCTCTATACTGACATATGCTACAATTATATTTTTATGCAACAAAGCTCATTGGAATTTCTCATCTCTGCCTTCTCTGAATAATCAGCAGGTCGTTTGTAGCACAAACATCCAACCTCAGCCCAGTGGGAGGGTCAGGAGGCTGCTCCTTCCTGTTACATGTGGAGCTTCCCTGTTTCCATTTTATGGACAGTTATAATTGGAGGGGGCTCTGGAGTTTATGTCAGTATTTGCATGGGGTTGAATATGGAAGAAAAACTAATTATTTCCAAGTAATTTAGAGGAGAAGATATCAGTGTGCCTCTCTTCCCCATTCTCCATCTGGAGACTGTTTCCAGGCATGTGGTACCATATAATTCCTGTTTCTCTTTCTCTCTTTGTGGAGACTTTTCCATTAAAGGAGACAACTGTGCAGCCTGGGCCTTTGTAGTGATGACAACAACTGAACCCCAAGCTGCTCCCAGTGCTGGCCATGCTGGAGAAGGCTGACAGAGCCTCTCTTGCTCTCCTCATTTGGTTCTTGCACACCCTGATGGATTCCTGGCTGTAGATGAATCAATCCAATCAAGTGTTGGAGCTGTTGGGAGCTCTCAGCCAGCAGCCCTGTTGGGGATGAGGAAAGAGGATTTTACTGCTCATTGCCCTTGGAGAGGGACTGGAGAACACAACTCAGGGAGAGACAACAGGAGACAACTCAGGGAAGGGATGACAGGAGCTCACAGGGATTGTCCTTGAGCCAAGGGAGGGTGGACTCATGAGATCTGTACTTGGAGAAAAGTGAAAGAGATTTGGACTCCAAAGGGAGATGTAATTTGGGAAGGGAGACAGCAAAAAAAAATAAGGCAGAATCACTTGGGAGAAGTGGAAAAGAAATGAGGAAAGGTCACATTCTGGACCTGCATCGCAGCAAAACCCTCAGGAATGGCTCAGCTTCCCCATCCCAGAGTAGGGAAAAAGACACTGAGGGGAGAGGCAAGAGAGCAGAAATGCAGGTGTGTGAAAGGATGAATGAGAACAGGATTGAAAAGGTAAACAGGCAGTTGGGAAAGCTCTGCTGCAGCAGGGTAAAACTGGATTAGCCTAGAAATTCCCACCTTTCCAATGGGTTCCTGGAAAGTTAAAACATGTTCATCTCTCAGCTTTTAATCCCCTTTCCATAAGGGAAGGGAAACCTTAGGCCTGTTGTATCCAGCTGCAGTTCTGCTGCTGCTTGGGCTGGGCAGCCCTGGTTTGTACTGGTTTGTACTGGCTGTACTGGTTTGTACTGGCTGTACTGGTTTGTTCTGAGCACACACCTGCCCTCACCTGCCTAGGAGCTCACTGATTTCAGTAAAGGTCTTTAAAGAGTCTGGATGACTTTCCTTGATTTTATGTTCACACTACAGGGACCATGGGACACACCAGGCAGCTCCAGTTTAGCTCAGAGCTTGTTTTACCCTCTGCATCTCCTGCAGCTGTTGCAGTGTCACAGCAAAAAGGAGAGCAGGAGAATCTGCTGCACAACAAAACACTGCTTGCTTTAACATTTTACAAGGCAGTGAAAAAAAAATCTTCTTAATAATGACAGATGCTGTGAATAACAGCAATAAAGACATAAATACATTTTACCTCCTATCATCTTAAAATTGTCAATAAGTACTATATAATGCTACAGTTCGTCATCGTGTGCAGAAGATAATAACACAGAGTTAGATAAATATCTGTGGAGATGAAATGGTCATAAAGGTCTGTGTGAGTGTAATTGCCACACTTTTGTTCCCTACCTGTTTTCCAAGAGTGGCACTGCACTAAATCTCTAGGAAATTGGCAGCACTGTTAATAACTGCAGGATGCTTTGTGCTCACTGAAATGACTGGATCTGTCATGGAAATGTGTGTTTTACAAACTGGAAAGGAATAATAGCAGAGGCACAGTTAGAAGTTGAGAATGGAGTGTTTCAGAATTCAGGGGAAAGTGAACATGCTGGTTTAGCTTGGTTTTCCATATTGCCCTTAAATGGACAGATTGAATCTTAACAGAATAAATCTCACATTTATTAGAACTATATGGGCAGAGTTACTCTCCTGTTGTTGTGTTTGTACTTGTATCTCTTATCTCCATGTTAGTGCATTTTGCTTTTCATATTTGTCTGTGCTACATAAACGTGATCACTGTTTCAAAACAAAGAGGACAGCCTAAAAAACTTTGTAGCATTATTCCTTAAAAAAAAGAAAATTGTGGGGGGAAAATGTAGGAGCATGTACTAAGTTCATCTGTTAAGCAGGCTGTCTTCTGTTTAATATTTTGTGAAATTGCTTCCATTAATTCTACAGGTGACAGCCATATTATCCTATCCCAACCCAAATAATTATGGTACATATTAAAGTTCAGTGGATATTATAATACGAATCTCCCCAGACAGGCAGAAAGCAATGTAAATTAAACAAGAAACATAACTAGGGCTTAGCAGCTCATTTTGTAATTTAATTGAACAATGTATTTGGTTGTTAATGGTGCTATGGACACATTAGATTGATATGTTGCAAAGGAAAGATGTTTAAGTAGAAAGCTAATTCCTGCTGTGATTATTCTCATGTTCCAGAGGAGTCATTATTAGTATTCTTTGTATAAAATTCATTAGTGGGAGCTGCTTGATCTCCAAATAAATAAGTTGGTTAAATTGTTAGTAGAAAAAGGCTAATTATGTAAATGGATTAGGTCGTCAATATTTCATTTCCAGATGCTTTTCTCCCTGCTAGGTAATGCTTCATCTTCTATAAATATAGAATGATACAGTGCACTATTGACTAAGAATTCACCCCGTGGAGCTCAGAGCTCTCCTGCTCACTCAGGGTCTGTGCAGCAGTGGGGACATGAGGAGCTTCATTGTTCCTCCTTGCATTTCATTTGCTGGGAGTGTTCCAGCCCCACTGTTCCCATTCTTTGCTGCCTCTTTCCTTTGCAGCTGAACCCCCTGAGAGCAGCAGGGCTCTCTCTGCTGCCTCTCCACACTCCTTCCCTCTTTGTCCCAAACTCCTCTCACTCTGGGTCTGGGATGAACTCCTCAACTCGGATTTGCAACCAGCAACTGTGTTGGTGCCTGCTGGAATTAAATCAGCAGCCAGGCCCTTTGCTGTTCTCATTTATTTTTAGTAAAACGTGATAATCTGAAGCTGCAAAAGTAATGCCCTTCTTATATACTGCCTGTGTTCATTGCAGTTTTGCCTGGCTTGCATCACACATTAATCTTTTATTACTGATCATTATATTAACTCTCACCTGCCAGCTGTGAAATGACCTGCAGAAAGACATTTAACAATTGCCTCCATCCACTGAGTTTACAGTATACACTTTAATCAATGCTCAGGCTTAAATTAATGCTGATAGGCAATTTCCAATGCCTGGCATCCATGTGATAAGGGAATTGGGCTTTTCTGGGCTTCTTTTTCTGTTTTTATTAACTGAAAAGACCTATCTGTATTTCACGGTGGATCATGTAAACTGTGGTACTGACTCATTGCAGAATTTTGAAACCACTGAATTATGTCAAGCACAGAATCAGTTGCTTTCTTCAGGACCTTAGCTGAGCTTTTCCAAGTAGGAAATAATCTGAACTCTTAAATTGGTTGTGTAGGACAAGGAAACAGACTCTTTGGCAGATCTCAGAACATATCCAAGTAGGGAGATATTTTTAACAGTCCATGGAAGGTGCAATTTAAAACAATCTGTGTGAAGTGTTTGCAGGTTCCAATTTTATGTGCATCAAATATTAAAAATGTTGGCAATTTTAAAGAAGATTCTCCACTAAGGAGCGTGATTATTATTTTTTTTTTTTTTTGAGATTTTATACTACTGAGCTACCATGGAGTAGGAGAAGAAACACAAATTTAAGCTTTTAGTTACTCAGAACACACACAAAACAGAAAGGGGTTTCTTTTCTCCTTGTTGGTATAAAACTGGTGCAATCACAGCAAAGAGGGCAAGTGAACCTAAAACATTGCTGGAGAACATTTTGCTCAATATTGCTAAATACACTTGCCCTTTTAACCCTCCTCATCACTGACAGGGCCATGTGCTTTCAAGGGAGGTGCACATCCTCCTGTGATACAGAGAAGTCAAACAAGTGAGGGAGTTTTATAATAAAATATTTTATTGCCTATCAGTTTCTTACGATTGATGAACACAATTGCCAAGGTCCAGGGAAGAAGAATGCATTTTGTGAATGAAGGAAATATGAACTAATGCAAATTTAGCAGGATATAATTGGGCATGGATGAATGCAGTTTCTCTCAGCAGCAATTTGCATGCCCAAGATACCCCATCACTCCTGTGACATCCCATCGGTTCAGTGTGTTACTGCAATAAATGAGCAATGATTGCTCTGCTTGGTGTTGAATTCATTAACAAAAAGGCCCCTGTGTAAAAGCAATGTCCTGCTGAGGCTGTGGCTGTGACTGTGTCCTCATGTCCCCATCCCTGGCAGGTGTCAGGAGGAGTGTCCCATCGGCACCTATGGCTTCCAGTGCACCCAGACCTGTGACTGCCAGAACGGGGCCAAGTGCTACCACGTCAATGGAGCCTGCATCTGTGACCCTGGCTTCAAAGGCATCCACTGCCAGGACAGGATGTGTCCTGAGGGCTTTTATGGCCTCAAGTGCAACAAGAGATGCCCTTGCAACATTACCAACACTCTCAGGTATGTACAGCACGTAATATTTTAGTGAAGGGACTGGTCCAAGGAAAGCATCAGGAAAAAATTCAGTTAACTACACCTGTTGTCCTTTTCTCTTTTGTTTAAAGTACAAACACTGAGGGTTTCTCTGGTTGGCCAAATTTTGATTTAAATGACCTCAGATTTAGAACCATAAGCCTCAGTCCAGGCAGATACTAAGCATGGATCTGTTAACAGTTCTGGTAACACTTGACACAGCCTGACATACAGCTTTATCCTGTAAATCTTCTAGGCATGAGAACCACCAGATGATGCTCATGTGTGTGGATAATAACCCACTGAAGTTTAAAAAATAGATACACTTTTACTCAAATCCTTCACTTTCCCTTTTTTTTATGACATGGGTTTGCTTGTTAGATCTATAGACAGCAAGGGGACTTTCAACATGAAACCTAATTTGCTTCAGCTGATGTCTCATGGTAAATTACCTTGTTGGAAACACTTGAGGCAGATGTATAAATAGACTGAAATCAATATCCCTGAGTCAGTCTGTGGAACTGTAACACGGCTGACATTGTCAAAATAGACTCCTCACATGAGCCTATTTTTGCTCTTCATTCTCTTTATGTATGAGGAAAATATTCAGGAAAATAAATATCAGGGAATTATACCTACAATGGAATGAGCCTCACTTAAAAGGTCAGGGTTTGATGTTTTATTCCCTTTTTTGCTTTTTTAAAGATCTGATTCTCGAGGTTCTCTTTACTATGAGACAGAGCCACAAACAGACTTGAGCACTTTGAATTTACTTTCCCATTGCAGGCTTGAATAAGTTTTCTAAACGTTTAAAAGGAAGAATTTAAGACTCTTCCCTATTATCCTCTTTGTTACCTTAAGTAATTCATTGCCTTGTTCTCTGACTGCTGGAATTGCTGTTTGGAGAATCCTCACTCCCTGTCTTGCAGTAAAGGGAGCCTGGACAGGCAAACCCCCCTGGCCTGAGCTGTCTGATGTTGTGGAGCCACATTTCCTCACCTGCACAGTGCTGAGCCCCTCAGCTCCCACTGCATTCCCTCCTTTTCCTGCCCATTCCTGTTCAGCAGGCAGAGCCAATTTAGGGTTGTGTAGGCTTCAGGGGAAGGTGGAGATAATTGGTGCCCAGGTAAAAATGCCCTTGAGACAGACATTCTTCAATTTGGGAGCAGACAGGTGGGGACCTGACTGTCCTGCTGATGCTGACAAACCCACCTTGCCATCTTGCTGCTGCTAAAAAACATAAACACACTGAATTATGCATGCAAGAAATGGCACCTCATTTGTGTGCACACACAGATACACACACAAACACTTCAAGCAAATCTGTCTGTGCACTTGAGATAGACCCTATTTGTCTCAGTCTTGGAAATAAACAGGTGATTTTCCTTGTGAATTCAGCTGTGAGTGGTGAGGCTTTGCTTAACTGAAAGTCAGAGCTCACATTGGATTATTTAAAAACTTGTAATTGTGGTGATACAAGTCCTGTGCAGTGTGAGAGCTCCAGCACAACTGAGTTTGACAGCCAGGATCCAAAGGATTTGAGGCTCCCAGGGAGCTCTGTACAAGAGTCTCCCATCGCTTCTGATTATGTTGTGTATCATGAAATCACTGCAAAAATACCATCCCTGAGGCATGAGCTGCACATTAGACACAAAAGGTTAGTGCTGTGTTGTGCTGAGGATGGGGGATGCCTCAGGAATTACTGCAGAGTGAGCTGAGGGATAAATTCCTACAGTGTCACATCACTACAGCACCTGTGGTAAATCCAGGCTGAATTGCTCCTCAGTGTAAACTGCTCTTCAGGTGTACAGGAGGGTGAGAATATGCTCGTGGTCAGCAGCTGACACTTGTGTCCTCACCCCTCCTGAGCCTGCAGAAACATGTTTGTTTCCATAAAGGTAGAAATAGAGTGGAAGGACTGCAGGCCACAGGCAAGGCTGAGCACGGCTGTAGTTTCTCAGCTACGTGTTCAATTCATCAGAGTCTTTTAGGTGGGATAAGACTGTGGGTTGGAGGGTGAAATAATTCACCCTGTGTTACTCAGAACTACCTGCGAGGTGCTCTGAGAGTTTGCCAGAGGATCTTTCCTGAAAGAACAGACTTGCACCTTCAAACTGTGAGGAAAGAAAAAGTCTCAGAGAAGTTTGAGAGAGCTTAGAAAGGGGGAGGCTTGAATCCTCTCCCTGCTCTTTCCTGGGCATGTTGTCATTCCTACACACCCTGCCTGTACCTGGTTGCTGTCTGGTGGGAACATTTCATTCCTTCCCTCCCAACCCTGCTCCGTCAGCATCCTCTGCTGAGATGGTATCTCTGCTTCCTTAATAAATGAGTCTGGTCTCTCTGTTGATAAAATCTCCCTTTTTCCTACATCTTATCGCCGCTGTTATGGAACAAAGAGATATCAGCAAGCTGTAGATCAGTAAATGTTCTTTCATTCATCCATGGGATTTCAGCTCTCCACTTTTCCACCAGCTCTGCAGAGTGCTGGTAATTGCTGAGCCAAGGAGCGTCAGAGCTGATGGAAAATGACCTTTTCCAAAGGCACTCCATATTCTGAACAAATCTTTGTGCTGATTGTTTAACCAGTCCCATACAGTGCACTTCTCTTCCCACCCACCTCTTCCCATTCCTCCCTGAGTGTTTGTCTCTGTTGAAACTGGGCTCTTCCAAAGTGACTCATTTACCCACAGCCATCCATTTTCCCCAGGAGCAGTTTAAGCTGTTGGCTACTTGTGATCCCCAAGTGTGGAGGATAATTATTAAACATTTGTAGAAAGTGAAGGAGACTCCTGGATTTGTCTCATTTGGTCTGGTTATTGGAGGGTTGACTGGAATGGAAAGTTCTGAGGGCTTTGAGGAGTAGCTGAGGGGGAACAGTAGGAAATACACAATCAGCTTTTCCATTCTCTTAGATCTATCTATTTTAATGTCTGAAGAGATCAGAATGATCATCTAGTCTAACCTCCAGCATGGTAATGACTGAAGGACACCATCCAATAATTTCTGCTTCAAAGCACACCGAAAGGCACTTTGTAGAGGACTTTGAACAACCCCCCAATTAGGTGATTTAGAATGTGGTGGTGACTTGGACTGTCCTTCCACAGGAAAGGGTACACCTGTAAAAAACTCCCCTTTGCAAAAAGTCCATGTTGAGACAGCCTACAAGGGCTGGAAGGGAATAATCCTGGCTTGTTCTTCTGTCAAGCAGGGAGGGAAATGCACAGCTGGAATAGTCCCGGCCACCCACCCCTCCTGAGCTCTGTGTGGAGCCACCCTGGGGAGCTGTGTGCCCTGGGTAATGTCATTCCCAGCTCAGAGGTGTAAGAGGGAAGGAAGCTACTGGGATGAAGTCAAATGGGATAGGCAGATCATCTCCAGAGGCTCCAGTTCCTGCCTCAGCACCAGCAAGTGAGGGAGGACCAAACCCCGTGGAGCTTCCATGAGGTTCTGCCTTGTTCTCAGTCAATTACGTGCTGGGCAAGGCTGCTTTGAAATGCTGGACTGAAGGAGCAGCCCTGCAGCTCTCACTGTGGCCACTGCTTCAAAGCAAGAGGCATTTTAGTAAGGGAGACTGGATGTAGTGTGGACACCATAAAACAGAAAATACTGTAAAATAAGGATTAGGCTGCTGCTAACCAAAGTGAGATGACTGGTGCTGCTGTATAAACAGAAAACTGGGAAATTCGCTGGAAAGGTGTTGCTTTGGCTGAGAGATGTGTGGAGAACAAATTCAGAATTTGGAACAGCCTGTGCTGTCTAAGACACTTCTAATTTGCCTTGAGAAATTTACCTGGTTCCCTCAGATTTCCCCAAAATTAGATGCTTAAAAAATTTAAAGATCAAAAACGCCTTTATGCTTTTCAGTTCAGCTAATAAAATTTTTAAAAATTTTTATTAAAAATCTTTTATTGCTGTCAGTGTGGCTCAAAAGGCAGGGACTGTGCAGCAGCAGGAGCCCTGGAACCTTTTCTTTGTCAGCCCTGCTGTGTGTGTGGACAGCTCCGTTCCACCTCTGCTTGGCCTGGAGCCACAGCAACACTTGGCTGCCTGTGTTCACTCCTGCTTTCTACTCTGCTTCTTCCTGTGATGCAGGAGAGTTGCAGAAATAAAAGTTGTTAAGATTCAATTCAATGCAAACTACAAAGGATAACACTGCCAAACTCTTTGAAGAGTGTGAGGTTCCCTTGCTGCTCCCAGCAAGGGTTGGAAAACAGATATTAGTGGGTTTGCCTTTGGGATCTTTTTGGAACCCTCCCATTCTCTCACCCATCCTTTAGTGATCTTTCTGCAGAGGAGTTGTTTGTGTTCATTAATTTCAGTTTATTGGGGGCTGGAGAAGTGCCTCACATGCACTGTGACCCCTGATGGCAAAATGTTACATGGACAACATGGCTTTGGAAGGTGTACTAGAACAGGAGAGGAGGAATTCTACAGATATTTATTAAAATTTCTAGCTGAATTTCCTATTCAAGCTTTATTCTGCCTCAAAAATTTCAGCTTCCATCCAAATAGCATTTAATTCACTGGGCAGCCTGGATGCATGGATGTTTGGATGGGTGAAAGATGAATTTCCTGGCTCTGGTCTATATCTAGGGACATCATTTTGATCAGAATGTGGTTGTACAAAATGCCAGCAGAAGAGAAACCTTCCTAACACACACACACATCCACTATTCCTACATCATGAGCTGCAGTATATTTAGTATGTAACTCTGCTCACTTCAATTAGTGGAATAGTTCATACAAACTAGAGAGAAAAAAGAATATCAAAACTTTGTATTATTTAGTGATATCAACTGCAGATCTTGAAAGGGTTTCCAAAGGAAGAAAGGCAGCGTTTTAGAAATGGGAAAAATGAAGGCAGAAGAGTCAGTTGGGTGGCCAAGATTCCCTGGCAGGATTGAGAAGAGAACAGCTGCCTTGTGCTGTTTGGGAAAGCATCTAAATCTCAACCCTCCTCAAGTTAACGCTGCATCAGGCACCTGCATTGTCAAACAAGTGCTTTGGAGTCAGGAGAAAAACAAACCCCTGATCTGCTCAGGCTGGCAGCAAAATTCTCCTTTCTTCAATGGAGAGATGACATGGATGGAGGGACCCAAACATCTGCATAGGATTTTCCTGGCTCACGGTCCCATGAGATGTGGACGAGGCTTTGGTGGGTCAGAATATGCCCCCAAACTTCTGCTGACCTTTGTTTTGGAGTCCAAGTTCCCTGTCTCCAGTAGATTCTTCTGGAAAATCTCTTTGGTTTTGATCCTTGTTTTAGTGCATGTCAGGATGAGTTTTAGCCCTTCATACATAGCTTGTACCCCATGGGAAAAAGCTGTCCATGCTGATGAAGGAGCCAACTTTGGAGTAAAAATTCCAAGTGTGTAGTATTTTCTGCTGAATTGTCATAGACTGATTCACACTGCCCTACTCATATATTACCTTTGAAATATTTAATTTACCCACCAGATGCAGTTCTCATGGAAGCACATGATACATGTAGTAGTAGTGGAAAAAAAATTCATTTCAAAATCCTTCTTCAGTGTTGGGCTTTCTGCTCCTATTAGGTAAGGATTAATAGACACAGGGGGAAAACCTGAGCTTTTATTATTTTCATCTGAATGTTAAGAGGTGCTTTGTGGAAAACCATAATTTCAGGGACTGCTCTGTCATGGATGGTAGTTTGTTATGCTGATGCATTGTTTTAATTAGTCAGTAAAACACTATTTATGATGAAACATTTGACACTTAGAAAATTTGATCCCTTTTAGTTGCAACACTATACGACCAAACTCTCCTACCAGAAATTGCCTGAAACATGGTTGGAAATTACATTTTATGAGGTTACCTTGAAAATTAACATATACAATATTAATTTTATAGGTGTAAAGAAACCCATTCAGTCATGTCTACAATCTTAAACTGTAGCAATAAATAATTGTAAAGGAAAAGAAATCGTTTCTGGGATGCAAAACCCCAGGAGACAGGCCCAGAGAGAGAGAGATCCCATCTTGTAGAAGTCTATTCTTCTTGTTCTGAGAGTGAAGTAAACAGGATTTCTGGCAATATTATTTCTCATCTGTCTCACTGAGGACTGAACAGTGCCATTACTGTGCAGTGCTGTGCTGCAGAGGCCACAGAGCATCCTGAGCTCTCAGGTGCAGCCTCACACTCCCAGCTGGCCTCAGACAATGTCCAGAAACCTCCATCCCTTCAAACCAGGAGTTAACACAACTCCAGCCATCCTTCCCTCCTCTCCCAGCCTCAGCCACAGCCTCCTCCTGAGGAAACCCTGAGGAGGAAAAATGCCCAATAAAGATAAACTGTTTCATGCAGGAGGAGCAGAGGGGTGAGTGTTCCACCTGCAGATGCAGAAGAACATTGTCCAGTCTTTTGGGCTCGAGTCTCCTTCTTTTCTCTCCATGTGCTCTCACAACACTGTGGGATTGACTGAATAGAAATAGCTGGAGGATTAATGTTGTTCATTATGCAGCAAAAAGGAACTTGACTCATTTCCCTGCACAGCTGTGGCTTAGTCCCAGGGCTCCTGTTAACTCCTGTCCTGGGTAAATCCCAAGGCTTCAGGTGCTGAGCAGTTCTGGTCACTATGGCTGAATATTCCCTGCAAAACTCTTCTTCCAAGGAGAGTTTTCACTTCCAAAACACTTTCTACCTGTGTCTGCTGGAAGGTTCTGCTGAAGGTTCACTTTCAAAACACAAATGACGATGGGATGGGATGGGATAGAATAGAAATGTTGTGCCCATGAACTCAGGTTTATCTTCACAGCTCTCCTGATGGCATTCCTCCACCCACTGAAATTTCTCCTGTCCCTGAACATCTTTAGCTGGCTGCATTACAGCCACATAGTGCAGCACATACCTGTCCTACAGCTTGTAAGGATTGATGGTGTGGTTGATGTCAATAATACAAGTCACATTGATTTGAGAATGGAGGAGCATAAACTTGAATGTGTAAACTACCCAGTGCTGTGGCAGTTCCCAGATGTTTGGAAATGCTGGGCTATTTAGCACCAGATTCTCTCTTCACTTCCCAAATCATATAGCTGCCCATATCCACCACCCTAAAGACTTTCCAGGCTTGTCCTGCTCTTAGGGTGACACGTGAAATGTTCTGGGCTGTGTTTTTCCTTCCTGCCCACATCTCATTAACTCCCTCTCTTCATCAGTTGCCATCCTCTGTCTGGGGAGTGCAGCTGCAAGGCTGGCTGGGCTGGGCTCTACTGCAACGAGACGTGTCCCGTGGGCTTCTACGGCGAGGACTGCGGGGTGCCCTGTCCCTGCCACAACGGGGCCGACTGTGACAGCATCACTGGCAGCTGCATCTGTGCCCCAGGCTTCATGGTGAGTGGGGCTGGCCATGGGGAGGGCTTGCAAAAAAAAATAAAAGAGGGTTTTCATCTGATTTGAAATAGTATTTGCATAAAAGCAGCCAAATGCGGGTCATTTTTGCCATTTCTGTGTTAAATCCACATTACTGTCCTTTGAGCAGCCTGTGGCTGCTGGTTGTTTGGTTAACATCACTGTTCTACATTTACTGCTGTTATAAAGATAAAGATATGGTTTCCCACAGTATATTCTGAGTCAAGACGTAACAAAAAAGGTGTCAGATTATTGTCTGCCTGGAAGAGCAGAGAAAGAATTCTCATGGCCGTTCAGCATGTTCCTTGTCAGTCACACTGTGATTTTAATAGATGAAGATATTTTAAAGTGTTACAAATGATAGAGCAATTTATGTCTTTTCTGAGCCTTTGTGGCAGGTGTCTTTTACCTGAGTATCAGAAAGAGCTTCAGACATTCTGAGGTAAACAAGCATTGCATTTTATAGGTGAGATGTAAAATGGCTGAAGAAACCAGCCATTCAACCAACACCAAAAATTCAGAGTTAACAATCCCGGCTGCAGCAGAAAGTACTGGGACATGGATCCAGGTGTCCATTGCTGCCAAGGCTGGGCAGAATGGAATTCTTGCCAATAAGTTCCCTGGTTATCTGCGTATGAAGCTCCTCCCCTTCAGGAGCACTCCATGGAGGAGAGGTGCAGGCTGTGTTTAAGAAACAATACTTCCTAAAGGAAAAAAAAATATTTAAAGAGAGAATTCCATCAAACTTCACCAAAAGTTGGCTTTCTCTGTCCTTCATTTTACATGATCTGTCCTCACAGGCTTATCTATGTTTTTTATACTATTATAACAATTTTGAGTTATAATTACTGGAAATCAGGGGACAGGCTGCACAGCTGGGACAGATCCATAGTTTCCTGTGTGATATTAATGAGATGCCAAAGACTTTTTTGCCTCCCTCCCTTCTAATTCCACACCTGAGCTTGTGATCCCCAAGTGGCCCCTGCAGAGCTGTGCAATTGGAGTTATGGCTTAAAGACACTTTGGTTCTCTGCCTTGTGTCAGCAGCTGAACATGAAAGTTGGAGCTTCCCCGGATTCCCAGGGGTTGTCTCAATGCCAGGTATGAACAGATTTATTTAGTTGTGAGGGGTGGGACTCAAAAGCATCTGTGCAAGATTATGGTACTTAGAGATGTGAGGGGAAAAAAATTTTAAAAAATAATAAGAAAAGGTCTATGAGGTTTGATTCCCAACTCCACAAATAGAAAATAAGAATTTATCTTCTCTATACAGTCTTTGATACACAAGTGGAGGAAGGATGAAGGCAGCAGCATGTTGGTAACAACTACAAAATAAAAAGATGGCAAGATCCTCCTTCTTATTAGGAATGCTGTCCAAATTTGCAGCACAAAAGCATTCAGGGAGCCTTTACTGTACACATTTTAAGAAAGCATACCTTGTCCAATATACATTGCCCCAAGGCAGCATTAGTGCAGGCAGAAAGCCTGGGAAGTTCCTATTGCATTGCTTCAAAATAATATTTAATCTCATAATAAAGAGCTTTCTTGCATTGACATTTAAACAGCTTGGTTATTGAGGATAGCTCTATAATCACTGAAGCATATTTAGGCATTAGTATCATTGCTCTCACATAATATACTATAATCTCTGGCAATTAGTCCATGAGGGGAAGTAAAGCCTTGAAATTGCTAATTTATTGCCTCTGAAGCATATTTGTCATTCGTGTGCATGCCAGATGAGCTGCAATGGTTCTTTCAAGTGCTGCAGAGCACGGGCTGTGCAGGGAAGTTGCTGGGAACCTTTTCCTCCCTCCCCGGGGCGTTGTCCTGCCGGGATGCTCCGGGCAGGGATGGGGAGAGCTGGCAAAGGCTGTGGGCCTTTTCCCAATGGCACACTCCAAGCCAGGCTTTCCCTTCAGATATTCCTGCCTGGCTCTTGCTGAGGGAGCGGAGGAGCTTTGCCTGGAGGCAGAGCTTTGCCCTTGAATTGGGCGAGTCCGCGAGCACCGGTTCCGAGCTCAGGATGTGTCCTCTGGCAGAGCTGGCACTGGAGTGGTGCTGATGCAGAGCTGGGCACAGCTAATTATTCACTAAAGCCATCAATGAATCCCTCTTGCTTTTTTCAGTGTGAGGCTTGGCTGAGGCAGCCACACGGACAGGAATTTTGCCACATCACTGGAAAGAATAAAACCTGGAGCAACATCTTACATTTTACAGCAATGTTTGATCTACACATGATCCTGGGGCAGAGCAGCCTGAGAGGCTTCTCAGGAAAGGGGGGAAGGAAGAGAAGATGGTGGGAGATGGGAGATAACTGCAGAATTTATCTGCAAAGGCAGAGAGGTTGGACCCACAGGACTTTGGGATTCCTGGCTGCCTGGAATATGCAGTGCCCAAGGAAGGACAGTGTTTTCCTGACAAAGCACTCCTCCTGCCCACTCCTCCAGCACAGATGGTGGGTTTTTAACTCACCCTGCCTGTGTCAGGGCGGCTGGGCTGGGTTTCAGGATGAATCATCTGCTCTCACAGCCAAAACAGGAACATTTTGTTGGGATGCAGAACAAGCCATTAAGAACACAAAGCATCTGGTCACCTTTATTAAATGTATTAAGTGAAAAGGCAGCCATCCCATACGCTGCCATGTACGTGAGCAGAGCACTTAATTTTTGGAAATTTAAGAAGATTCAAGTTGTAAAATAAAAAATGTGTATGGTAGCTTAAAGAAAATACATTATTTATTAGCTGTGACATTTCCAAAAATTAAAATGCCGAAGCTAAATAGTGGTGAGCTTGCAGTTTAGTCTAGAGTTTCAAAACATTTTCTGTCTTTTTTTTTCTGTGAATGTTTTGGGTCGGACTCAAGAGCCAGATTTGCATGTCTGGCTCTAAAGCCAAATGACAATGCTGTAAAGTTTTGTTGGGTGTCAGGGTATTTGTGACTCTGATCCTGTAGGGGAAGGCTCTGTTTCACCTCTGCAGGTTCTGAACCACCATGCACAACTGGGTGTGGATTTGACT
Source organism: Sterrhoptilus dennistouni (assembly GCA_013397095.1). Classification (NCBI taxonomy): domain Eukaryota; kingdom Metazoa; phylum Chordata; class Aves; order Passeriformes; family Zosteropidae; genus Sterrhoptilus; species Sterrhoptilus dennistouni. The sequence goes on along the minus strand of VWZU01016808.1, from coordinate 1,495,721 downwards.
GAGGGATCCACAACCCAAAGCAGGTGGTTCTTGGAGGGAGCACACAGGGCAATAAAAATAGGATAATAATAGGGGAGGCACAATAAAATCCTCCCCCAAATCACAGACCTACTCCCCATCGCTCCACAGGCCTGTTGGGAATGCTTTGCTTCCTGCATCCCACTTGTAAAGGAGGATAAAGGCTGGATCAGTTTAACTCAGATGATTACAGGGAATCATCATTACAGGCATGCCAAGAGGGCACTTCTCTCCAACTGGGACTTTTAACATATTTGAGGGTTTCCTCTTAGCACTGAAGTGATGAATTGCCAGAATGCTCTTCTGAAGAATGGTTTTGTAAAGCTGTTCTGCTGCCATCTCGTTTGTGACCAGAAGGAACCTGGCAAACACTCGCAGGGAGTGCACAGATCAGCTCTAAAAAGCACCAGCACCAGCCTTGACTGGTAGAAATTGGATCCTCCCTCCCACGTGGAAGCAGCCACTGCTGTAATAAATTATTTGGATGCAATTATGGAGATGGTGAGAGGGATTATACTGACTTGTACCTCCCCCTCCTTCCAAATTCTGCTCCAACATGTTCTCCTGTAAGTCCACTGAACCCAGGTGTGCAGGAGGGATCTAAAAGAAAGCAGGACTTGCCATGTCCTCTCTCTATTCTTTTTGTTTTGGCTCATTGAATTTTATTCCTGTAATTCAATAAACATGGTAGAGAAGGCCAGAGGATATGAATTAAATATGACAGGAGACCACAGGAATCCTGACCTTGTGTCTCACAAGGAAATCTTAAAAACAACCCCCTGCACGTACCTATCAGCATTTTAGCTGCTGAAATCATTATAAATGCTATTGAGCTACAACTAAGTTCACCTTCTCCATTGCACAGCTAATTGCAGCTTCCCTGAAAGCAGTGGCTATCTGGAGACCTCATCCCGTGCTATGCCTTTGTTTCTTTATGGATGCTTTGTTTTCTTCTTTTGAAAAATGGGTTTAACTTGAAATGCTTCCATTCTGTGTGTTGTGGCAAGGAGAGATGTAGTTAAAACATTTCTCAGCCCAAGACACTCCGAGCAAACTTTTAACACTTCTCTGTGGAATGTGTGGTCAGCTTTTACTTCAGCGGGCACTTAGGTCTATATTTCACATCCAGATGACAGAACTTATATTACTTTAAAGAGTTCATCTATTTATGCTGCTATTTTTTGAAGACCTGTCTGCTTTTATTGAACCCTGCGTGCTGGCAAGCAGAGCAAGCACTTCATCACCAAAATGAAAGAATCCATTTTGACATTTCTCTATTTCTTCACTATATTGGTAGATCCCACACAAGCCAATCACACGCTGCAAAGTGTGGAAACTACAGCAGTGGTGATCTCTTACTAGGAGAATTTTCAGCTTTTGGAATAGCTCTTGAATTCCCCAAAGCTTTCCAAGTTTTATCCCAGTGCTGTGCATCTGTAGCTATTTGCATCTTCTGTTGGCATTGTATCAAAATTGCATTTTAAAAGCACAATTAATGCCTTTCAAATACATCCTTATAGAGGTGCTTATGTGTATGGAACTCTGGCTGGGCTCAGTGGGAATCTGGGCACTTAAGCCCTGAAACACAGGCTTCATTTGGGTCTGTAAGTCCATAATTTTGTCTGGCACACCTGAATTTCTCAACCTAATGCTTTCTCTACCACAGGGGTACAAATTGCTCCCCGGGCTTACAGCAGAGTAAAACTTTACAACCTACCTGCACATTGAGTAAAAGTCAGCCCTCGTAGCACACAATGAGCAGTAGCTCAAGCACTTAGTAAAAATAAGTATAAATTATAGTGCTCTAAAGCTATTCAAATGCACAGCAAATGCACACCCCATTTTGCACTGGATAATCTCTTGGTCAGTACAAACACCCACACACAGACTCAGACCAGTCTTAGCCTGCTCTGTGCCTACTCACCAAGTAAAATGACCAATTTACTGTTCTGTGGAATGAGAAGGAGCATGATTATGTTCCTTTAGAGGTCATAAACACTTAGAAGTCCAGTCTGTTGAGTATTCCAGCCATAACAGGCTTCCTTCTGGCACTTACCATATCTCTTGTTCCCTGAAAAAAAAAAAACACACAGGAGAGAAAAACAATCTTTATATTAAGAAAAGTGGAAGCCTGTTCTCCTGTCCTACACCTTTAAAATTCTCTCTGTTGTCTAAAAGAAAAAAACAGAGTAAATAGAGAGGAGCACCTTATCTTCTCTTCAATTGAATTTTCCCTGAAGGACCCAAGTCCCAGGTAGGTCTGGAGAAATTTGAAGCATCATTGCCTGTAGGTGTTTTCTAAACACACAAGGTACAAATTTATCAGAGTATTCCCTCTCTTCTACATATTAACTTTCATCTTTATTCTAAATGTCTCATTCTTCACCACTTCACAAGGAAGCAGGGGGAAAAATGGATGAGACTTCTTTGTGGTTGGGTAGTAAAATTATTTTATAAATTTCACAAAATTCTTAATATAAAAAATGAACGTAAGGCTGGAGATAGCAGATCTGGTTTGGGGGCTTTAACTCATTTAAATGATCCATTTCTCTTTGAGATAATTCCAAAAGTACTTCAGTGGAAGCTCATCGCAGAGCAACAGGGCACCTCATCAAAAGGTTTAAAAAGAAAAGAAGAGGGGAAAAAATCTTCAATAGAGCCTGTGTCCTTTTATCCTTGATTTACCGAGCATATCAGTTACCCCCCTTTGTTAAGAGCTCTTTTCATTTCTAGGTATAAAATAAATTCAACAATTTATCAAGATGTTCTTGTTACCAGCCACCAGTATAAATTTTACTTGCTGTAAATGGGGGAGAGGTTTTCTGGCACAGCAGTTGTCCAATTAACTGGAGTATCACAGGCAACAGGAATGGTTTGCAGGGTCTTGTTTCATGAATTACCCGGGTTCAGGGGGAAGATGCATTTTCTCCTCACTGGTTTCCCATTTGTGTCCATGACCCAATGGAGAGGAGGGAGAAGCAGAGGCAGAGGGGATGAGGAGAGGCACCCTCACTGTGTGCAGGTGGGTCTGAGCACGGCCTGCAGCTGGCAGGGCATGAATTATTAATTGATATTAAAGTAAAACAAGTTGTCTTAGAAGTTGTGGAGCCACAAGAGCCTTGTTTGCCACTGGTTTCTATCCTGGCCTCTTCTGCCGTGCTGCAGTAACACTGTCAGGTCTCCTTCGGTGCTTTACCTGGCAAAGGACACTCAGGTGGGCTCAGGGACCTCAGACTCAATCCCCTGACTGCATAACCAGCTTCAAAGTACCATGGATCACATTCCCTAAAAAAGAAAAGGGTTCTGCCTGAGCAAAGTTTGAGTATTAAGTCAATACATAGAAAAAATTGATTTCCATTCTCCCAACCTTTGAACTCTTTCCTGTTTTGCTTTTTTTTTTTTTCTTTTGTTTCACCTCAGTTATCCAAAGTTCTTAGCAGAGTTGATTTTAGTATGTTTGAGACTATCCCACTGTAGCCCTGACTTATTCCACTGCTTGCCCTGAAGTAAAGAGACATAGAGAGGGGAAAGGCCAGGCCAAGCAAGAGAACTTTCCTGGTGATCCCAGAAACAGCTCAAGAGGGAAAGTCCCTGCTTGGACACAGGGAGCACTGGCATGCAGCTGAAGAGTCACCAAAAAGGTCTGGCAGATTCAAAGTGTTCTGAGCAGGTTTGAGAGGCTCATTTTGTCGAAGCCAGCAAGAAGGAAATGCAGTCTCTTTGATAACAGATATCAGTGTCAGTTTTAGGTCTGGAGGTGATGTGAAAGGCAGAGATATGGGAAATTCAACTAAAATAACCTTTAAAAATAGAAGATGGAGCTGTGCCCTGGGAAACCATGATGGAAGTCAAAAGTTATATTCACCTGTTATTTAAAAATTGAATAAAGATAAAAATCAGTCAGTCAGAACAACACAACCAGGCCCCCTACACTGACTATGATCCCTCTCTCCTGGTTTTGGTCTCTGAGGAGTGCACTCTCCTTTGAATTTGCATTTTCTTGGTATCTTTTAGATAGGGATAAGTCTGAAAGCTCAGCTGATTGGTTTTTAAGGCTTACAAATTACTTCACAAGTGGATGTGGATCAAGAAGTGGATCTCAAGCAGGCAACAAAACCTCTCTGTTCCATACAGCCTAAGAGTGAGCTGGGAAAATATTTTTTGAATTAAGGAACTGACAGTTTCCCATTGAACAGGAATTTTTCTGTCATCTGGGCTGCAAGTTGGAAGGTCTGAGTTTACAAACAGAAATCAAAGCATCTCACACATGATGTTTTGGTACATTTTCCACATAGAGTTGATCACAGATCATTTGCCCTCATCAAGATTTTTGCACAGTCATAGACCAGATGAAAATGAGAATCACATCTCAATGTCCCTTTTCATTGATGACATCTGAATTTTCTCACCCACTTCTCAGTGCACACAAAAGAACATATTTGTGTGTATGCAATGGCTATGCTTTGATTTTTTTTCTAGTCCATTTGGGCTAATAACAGACTATAACATTTTTCATCCCAAAGCTACTCGGTGTGATCAGTACAGACTGAGAATGATCCTCCCTTGGCTGTGCAGTCCCCTGCATGGAATGACTTGGTCTCAGTCCAGCTCCCTGTGGATCAGTGTGTACATCACAATCCCCATTTCCATCAGCAGCCACCAGCAAATTTGCTGGCACATTGAGCCTTTTTACCATTTTCCCTTCACAAACCATTGCTTCAGGTCAAGGCTGGTGACGTGGCTGTGTGATCCATCTCAAGGTCCCTGTAGGGCTTTTTCTGGGGACAAAGAGCCCAGGTACTGAGAGATTTTGGAGCAGCACCCCTAGTGAGCACTGTGAGCCACCCAGCTTGTCCTACACCTTTCCCAAATGGCAGGTGAGGCTGGAAAATCAGTGCAGCTGTGGGGTGACACTGCCACACGTCATTCAGGGAACAATGGACATCATCACCTCAGTTCAAGGGAGCTGGACGTGGGCTAAGCCAGGATTTCAGTAACAACTCACAAAGGGATGCTTCTGGCTCTGCTGAATTACAGGAGGAGATAATCTCCATTCCAGTTCCAACAGGGAAGATCATTATGGGGAGGCCACCTGTGTATTCCAGGCTTTCAGACCAAGGCGCTCCCCTATTGATTTTGATATCAGTGTTTTATATCAGCTTTATAGAGGTTTTTTATATCAGTGCTGTCAGTCAGGCCTGGTGCTGTTCTCCCCCCCCGAGCTCCTCTGGACCAATTAGGGAATTCTGCGGGAGCTCCAGAGTTGTGTTTTCCCCAGTCCTGCAGTGCCCCTGTCAGCACCCGGCTGCAGGAGCAGGAACAAAGGCTCTGCTCCCACCTCGGGGCATTTGGTGGAGCTTTAGAGCAGGTGAACTATTGTACTGCAGTGTTTAACAAGGTCACTGAATGCACAGGACACAGTGGCTCCCGCTCAGCTGTGCAAACTGCAGCCCTTTCTTTGAATTCAGTGGAACTTTTCAGAGCCAGAGTCTTTTATGAGCTATTCCATTTCATTTTTTTTTCTCTGCTCACTCTCTTGTCAATGCACAAGCTCCAGAAATTGTCTGTGACAGCTCAAATTCTACTTTGCCAGCCCAAGTTTACCTGAACACAAGTGCTGCCTTCAGTGGGATTGTCCCAGATACACAAGAGGGGGGTTTTCCTCAGTGCCTGCCTCTACTAATGAGAACTTATTCACTCACACACGGAGTTGATAATTTGAGAAGAACTCTGAGCAAGTCCCAGGTCTTCTCTTTCTTCTTGTATTTACTTTTACTGGGCTCTGCTGCAGTTTTATTTACCCGAATAACTCCAAAGTTTTTGTAAGTGGGTCCAAAGGAACCAACTTGATACAGAAAGCCTGAAAGCCTCTGCCTTTGTTGCTAGTTGACATATTTCATGTGTTTTATCCTTAATTGGCAATGTGGCTATGTCAAATTGCATTTCCCTTCCTGTAGCCTCATTCAGAACCAGTGGAGCTCAATATTCTGCTCAGACTGAGTTATTTGATCTGAATTTTGCAGAGGGATGAATTGCTTGCCATTAGCAGTGCCTCCTTTCATCTATTAGGCTTCCAAGTGTATATATCTTTATCCACACTATCTATGGTTCTGTGCTTGAAAGTTTTGGTAGCTGACTCTCCTGGTAGTTCAAATTGCAAACTGTTCTCATTAAAACCTCCTAAGGACAGGATTTAAGTCACAGGGTAGTTTTGCATTTTATTTTCTGTGCAACTTTACTGTCAAAGACTTTGTCTTTCCCAGTCAGACATGCAGAAATGAAAAATCCTGATACTGTTTTCTTACGCCAAACAGCAACTGAAATTTTACCAGATCTCAAACTCTTTTGCCATAGGGTTTTGATTTAGGAATATCTGTGAGAGTTTGAAGGGAATATCTCTTATCTGCCTGTGTGTGATCACCTGGTTATTTACCAGCTTTTCAGAATTACATCACAAACCCCATTTGCTTAGAGTTGACATCTTTTCTTTTCTAGATGCTGGGTGTTTTTTTGCTTTGATCCTCTCCCCTGTGGATCCTGCAGCTCAGCACCAAGGTTCCCCAGAGCTGTTTGCAGCATCAGCCCTGTTCCTTTGTGTTTTCCATCCACATTGCTACTTCCATGGCTCCACTGCTCATAGCAAGGGGCCAGTTGGGAATTCCTGCTGTTTCCAGCACTTTTAGCTCCTCCTGGACTCAGTTTTTTGGGGTGTGGACACAAGTTCAAATGTGCATTGATGAGCTGGTTTGAGGCTGTGCTTGGACATTGTCCTTAATTGCACAGCTGTGGAAGAAGTCTAAAAGAAAGTTTGCAAATAATCCACAACTATTGGGATTGTCAAGGCAGTAGCAAATTTGGGGAAAGATTCCTGTTCCTGGATGACTGGGTATGTTGAAATTCAGAGTTTAACAATGCAGAGTAATAGATGAAAGGAAAATAATGTTAAGTAAATACACAAAAGATGAGTTCTAATTTAATTCCTGCTATTCAGGGAAGGAGATCAGGCAATCACTGTGGGTAGTTTTCTGAAAAACTCAACCCCTCAATGAGTCTGAAAAACTCAAACGAATCCAGAGCGCCTGACAGAATAGCTAGAATGATCAGGATGAGAATAAAACAGGATGGAAAAGCCATTTTTTTGGTATTGTGTAAATCCATAATATATCCCATTCTCAAATTACTGCACACAGCTTGGCTGATTCCTGCTTACAAAGGATAGAATGGAAATGGTGACAAAGATCATCTTTTCTATGGGCTGATTTCTATAGAGAGTCGCTCGATAAGCGGGAACTCGGCTCCGAAAACAGATGGCTGAGGAGGGAGATGATAGAGATCTGTGGGACTGGGGATGGTGCACAGAACATGAACAAGGAATGGTTATTTACTATTTCTAATAACACAGGAACAAGGGCCAACCAATTAAATGATTGCACAGCGGGTTAAAAACAAAGAGAGTGCTTTTCACAGAATGCGTAATTAAGTTGTGAAATGGCTCCCATAAAATGGGAATAACAGTGGGATGATTTTGCTTAGAGAAGGGGTCACTGAGGGTAGGGATGTGAGAGGTCTCTCACTCCATGGGGGAACTGGAAGAAGAAATGCATTCTTGCTACTTATCACAGTATAAGAAGTTTCCCAATTAAAAATCAGGCAATGGGTTTGAAGCAAGCAGATAAAGATGTTTCTTCTCCTTTGTATTTATAATTAAACTGTGGATCTTCTTGCCAGAAAACATCATAGAGGCTGAAGGTATAAATGATGCCTTTTATTTCCTATTTTAGCTGATGCCCTTTTTGCAGGACTGTTCAGATTTGACAGCCAGGACCCACATTTATTATTGCAAAAAAGTCAAGAGGCCACAGCTGTTTTACAAGGTAGATCTTGGACTGTGGCACTCAGGCTGTGTGCATAGAGCTGAAACCATCTCAAATTTCCAAGCAAAGGTATTTCCATTAAATAGCTGGGGCAAAATTGACAGGCAGCTCTGGGTTCCCACTCTGAAGGTCACTGCCTGGCACTGAAATGCTAATCTGTATTTCCAAATGGCTCCTGTTAGCCACTGATCTGCTCTGCCCAAAGCTGGGGAAGGAAATGATGGAACTGCACACAGAGTGTCAAAATCTTTCCTTTGCCACAGTGCTAACCCTGATTTTGATGCCTTCATTTTAAAAAAGAAAAAAGAAATCTAGGGTTTTTTTAATCTTTACCAGTATATTCAAAGTCCGTGGTTTGCTATTTTGACATTTAGCCACCTTCTACCCCCAGTTTGGACATGAGGAACTTGTTGGGCACATCATGGAGAGCACAAGTGCTACAGATGTACTTCTCAGGGATGTAAATAATTCCCACTAACTTGAAATAATGAACAGAACGACTGGGCCATTTTACCTTTGAGGATATTTAGTTGTGATCTGGCCATGTGTTTTGGAGCATCTTAAAACAGCAGCTGATCAAAGCTGCTTATAGTGACAGCAGAGAACCCCACAGATATTTGACTCTTTACAGCTTCCCCAGAGTTAAGTTTAAAATATTCTGAGAGCTTGCTCCCTGCCTTACCTGTATAAATCTGCAGTGGCCTAATTCCAGGTTTAAATTCCAGGTTTAAATTGCTTTAACTCCAGAGGACTTGGTTTCTCAGCTGGCCCCACACTGGACATGAGAAATCCCCTAGGTAGAGCTGTGATTTACCTACCTTGATAATCCACCTGGTTTACCCAGTCTAAATCCAATCGCCTGTTTTTGGAGAGGTCCCTCCTGGATAAATGTGGTTTGTGATATTCTATTAGGTGAAAAGTGCTGACTGCATAAAAAAATATTCTTGTTCAGAGGCTGATGATCATCTCTTGTACTCTCCACACTACTTTCCTTCTGAATACATTTAATTATATGATGCTGTATTCATTGCCTTGCTGACACTAAAGGGCTCTGCAGTTAAGCCTAAATACTAAACCAGGCAGATATTCAAGTGTTGTAAAGTCAGTCTAGATATTTTTTTGCCAGCAAGTGCTGCCCTAATTTACTGGAAGCAGGAGGGAGGGTGTGATCTCTTGCCTGCTTTCTTTATTGAATTCTCTTCCCTTTTTTAATAACCACGTTTAGCTAACTGGTACTGTAGGAATGGATTTTTTTAATTGCAGATTACTGACTGGTATTGGGCATACTTTTAGTGCAAACTAGAAAACTGTTCCCTGGTGGTGAGAGGGATTATAATGCTTGCTGACAGAAATCCAGCTCAGGTTTGCTGACTTTTAGTATGCAAAATCCAATTTTTTTAATGAAGGTTTTGTTTGTGTTTGTTTTCACTGGATTTCATGGAAGGGAAAAAACCCTCCCAAAGCTGAGATTTGCTGCTTTTATTCATCAGTTTTATTGTGCCAGGGCATTGCTCCTTTTGGCTGTATGGAGCATGTTGGAGCCAAGCTGCTGGAGGGCAGGAGAGTGGTGAGACTCTGTGCATCCTCCACTGGAAAAGATGAGTTTCCAGTGGAGTCCCACTGTGAGAGGACCCTGAGCCAACAGGCAGTGCCTGACTCCTGAGGTGCACAGATCCTTGCATCCTCCACAAAAAAAATCTCTCTCAGCTGGGCTGGAAACCATGAGCCCTGTCCAGTTAATTCCAGTTTTCCACATGCACGGGGTCCAGACTGGGGGGCTGCACAAGTTCTCCCATCCTGATAAGTTCAGATTATTCCCCAGATAGTCAAATCCTATCTAAAGGCTCTCCTAAACTGTGACAAAGGATTCCCAAGGTGCCTGGGCAATGGGTTGGGAAAGATCCCTTCTAGGAGGATGGATGGGTCATGGTTGCTCTGAAATGCCTTGTAGCCCTGGGACCATAGGCTGAGTACTCTCTTTTTTCTTTCTTTTTTTTAAATACAAGTAACCCAAATACATTGTCAGTATATCTCAGATCAATTTTGAGGCTGTGCAGTGGGAAACAGAACAACCCAGACAGGGAGTGAGAAGTTCTGGGGACTAAGAGGCCAGAAATGAGAACGTGGTCTTAATGAGGGAGTAATGTGAGCTATGCCAGTAAAAGGCCACAGCAAATATATTGGGGTTTATAGAATAGGAATCCATGAAATTTAACCAGATTCTGTACAGTTTGGAAAATAACAACCACAGTTACTTTGTGGTAACTTTTACTCCCCTCTCACTCAGAGCTCAGAGCTTTGATAGCAAAGACTGAGATAAGTAAAGTAAAATTAAATTGTATCTAATAAACTACTGTAGGTAACTTTAAATTGACATTATTTATAATATTTTGTTTACTCTCTTTTTATGACAAATGGAGTTTCCATTTTGTTTGTGTGCATGTTCTGTTGAATACTTCTGATCCATCATCAAATTTAAGAATTAGTATCAGGCTGAGTAATTCCGAACTTGGCATTTACTGTGAAATTTACTGTATGAATTAGCATATTAGCACAAATTCCGAGGTGAAATAAAATGCTGACATCCATTTGTAAAGGTTTGTAAATCCTTGTAAGGTTAGAGGAAGCAGAGGGGAAGTTCTGCTCGTTCCCAAAGGGATCCGTGCTTGGCATGTCCGTGTTTTGCTCACAGAACTGCAGTGTCACTGGAGTGCAGGCTGGAGGAAGCTTTGCAGATGGCTCTTTGGAGGGGTTGATGATTTCATGAAAGACTCTGGCATTCAGGCTGCCAATGGTTCTGTCTTTTGGATGAGTCATGAGCTGTAAAGTCACTTTTTTTAAGCGTAAGAAAACTCTTTCCCATCCATTCCGCCTTCCCTTACCTTTCCTCCCATGAAAAGGGCGCAGGAAAAGGAGATTGAACAAGGTCATTGGTGGTTTCATTTTGTCCTTTTAGCTGCATCTCAAACCCCAGCCCAGCTGCATCACACCGTGTTACAAGGTGGGTAAAGGAGCTTCTGTCAGTGCTCAGTCACAGCAAACACCTGCACACAGAACACTTGGCACAGGAGCCTTCCCCGAGCCTTTTACTGCGTTTTACCATTAGCACCAATAATAGCCTCTGCAGGGAGTAATTAGTAACACCCAGAGGGGAAAGGAATCCTGCCAGAGGACACCATTATGTCTGGAAAACTAAAAATGCTGTGTAGTAAGGTCAAGAATAGATTGTTTGAGTCCAGGGTGGAGGACAAGACTGGTGCAAGTACAAAGTTTCCCCCTGCTGCTGATCCGCTGATGAAGAGCGCAGTAATTTCCACGGAACACCGTTAAGGAAATTAGTTTGTTCTGACAGTTTGTGTTGCTGGATACCATATGTTTACCTTGAGGGAATGTTTGTGGAGAACTACTTTGGATTAATTGTAAATGTCACAATTAAATAAGTAAATATACAGGAGTGTATCTGTGATCTGCATCAGTGCACAGACACTGCGGCTCAGCACACCCGTGTCCCACAGGCTGTTTGTACACAGAAATATTCATTTGTAGGTGCTAAATCCATACTGAGCAGCTTATCTGGACACACAGGCCTCAGGTACAAACAGCAGCAGCATTTTGTGTCCCTGATGTGTGGATCAGCACACACAGGAGGCTCTGCACCGTGCCCTTCTTTCCACTCAGTGCTCTGGGCACCCAGCATGGAGCATCCCTGGGCTGCTGCCAGGGGCTGCACCTCTGATCCACCTGGAGAGGAGGGGGCGAGGGAGGGGAGCAGATGCTGTTAGAAATCTCTGATTAGCTCGAGTCCCACCGCAGGTTACCAAAAGTTCTGGTATTTTGCCTTTCTGTGTTGTCAGTCACCCCCAATAACCTGTGGGAGTTGAGGAATTTCAGCACTTCAGCAGATTCAACCTCAAGAGCAAAGCTGTCACCCAGGTCTTTGTCATGCAAACTTGAGGCCAGGTTCAATAACATCCTGTTCCTCTTCTGCATTGCAGAAGCCTTTGAAAAATTGATTTTCTGTTTTGCCACTGAGTTCAGTGGAACCAGACTTCAGCGCTCCAAGGGAATTGTATTCCTGTAGATTGTGGCTACTTCTAAAATCCTTAATTTCACATCCTTAAATAGCAAACTTTGTGACAGACCAAGTGTGCGTGCAAACTTTGCTGGATGTTGTTGACCACTGCTGGATTATTAACTCCCTTTATGGTCTGGAATACCCTTTTTTTTTTCCTCTTTCAAAATGCATTTCACAGACTGAAAGTTCTGATCTAAAATGCACAGGAATAAATACAAATTTGTGTATCGATCACCAGAAAAGGAGTTTTAAGGGAGTTGATCACTGCTTATAGCAGGAATGCATTTTTAAAAGAAACAAGTAATGTAACCTGTTAGGGTAACATTAATCCAGGGAAAGCACTTTCTGAAGCAGCCAGAGCTTGTTAACACAGCCAACACCTAAGGCAGCACTGTGTCTTTAAGCTCTACTAATATTGAACAATAATAATTTTGGTGGAGGAAAATCTTCCCCTCTCTCTGAACAGAAACAAGACATATTATTGACTGCCATCCAGAAAGATGGATGCTGTGGCCCTCAGAGTCTATTAATATTTGATGCTGATGGATGTGAGCTAGCAGCCTGAGTTATTAATGGAGTTTGGTTCCTTGGACCTCACCCTCAATCCGTGGAGAAAAATTAACCATAACAAGAACTGGATGTCCAAAGCTCTCAGGGTGCTGGGAAGGGCTGTCAGATCCAGCAAAAATGGGTGTTTCTGAAGTACTTACAGGCATGGACAGCCATAGGTGGGGCTGCTTAAGTCACTGCCACCATTCATTTGGATTTAAAGGGGACTTTTAAGGTCCCAGGAATTGTAGATTCCCTCCTCTGAGTTTGCCATGTTGGGTTGCTCCCATCAGGTCTGGATTTCAGACAAGAGGAGCTCAGTGGTGTTAATTTCTGAGCAGGGTGAGGTGTGGGACATCCCATCCTTGGTGGCTCTGGGGTGGCCTCTCCCAGGTTTTGGGGTCTGTGATGCAGAGCAGGGAACAGGAATGTGCTGCTCCACACAGAGCAGAGCCTTTCCCACAGCTGACCCCACATTCCCTAAAGAGAGTTTTAACATTGTTTAAGTCAAATTTGACCCCTGAAATTAGAAATAATCCGGTGGATAGATTTGGGGGGGTGTTTTGATAAGCTGGCCCTTCTAAGTGAAAATATTGAAAATGAGGCACCTTTGAAAGGTTGTGATACCCATATGGGTCATTCTGATTTGGAACATAGAGATGGAAAATACCAAGTTATTTATAGCCCAATTTCTTAATATAGCTTTAACATTTGCAGGGGTGTAAGTTTCATTGAATTAGCTACTCCCTCCTAGCATGGATGGCGCATCCAGGCTTTGCACTATCCTCGTTAACCTCCCGATCTTAATAGGAAAAAAAAAAGAATAATCAACATAAGGAGCACAGCTGTTGATTAATTTTACTAAATAGGATAGAAATATAAAGTACCATATTGCAAGAGTGAAGATTCAATACACACAATCTGAAATCAGTTTATTAGAATATATAACTCATTAACAGCTGGATGCATACAACTGCAGCATTATCCACTCAGGCAGGTGGTGAGAGGGAGGTGGAATTTACATATCTTTGACAGTACCTGAATGCATTTCATTTCAGAGGTCACTCTCCCAAATCAAGTTCAAAATGTTAATAACAAGGTGTGCATTTATAATTAATAAAATCTTAGAGCCAGTGCTATAGTTCAAGTGCATTTTCCTCTTATGTAATTAAGAAGTTAAGTGTATTTGGCAGTTGTCACTCAGAGAGCTCTGAAGGTCTCACTTGTCAAACCTGGGGATAGAAATCTCATTAAACCAGGTGGGGGTTTTTTTTCAGTTAAGCTTTGTTTGCAAAGTACATGAGTGGATGGTGGGCAGCCAGAATGCCCAGCTCTATCAGTCCATAAAGCCAAGTACATTAAAGTAAATGCCAAAACTCCAAGGCTTGGAATAAACAGCCTGATGTTCAGCTTGGGAGAATCACAGAATCTTTAAAGTTGGAAAAGGCCTCAACCACCACCAAGTCCAACCATCAACCAACACCACTGCTGTGTTCACCACTAAGTGACACATCTACATTTTTTTAAAGATTTCAGGAATGGGGATTCCACCACTTCCCTGGACAGCCTGTTCCAATGGTGGACAGCTCTTCCTATGAAGAAATTTTTCCTAATATCCAATCTAAACCTCCCCTGGTGCAATCTGAAGCCACTTCCTCACCTCATTGTCCTGTCACTTGTTACCTGAGAGAAGAGACTGACACCCACCTCACTACAACCCTTTTTCAGGGAGTTGTGTGTTGCATCCCTTTTCTTTGGAATAATCCCAAGTGATTACAGAAAACCAGAGAATCCACTCCAGTTGTGCCCTGCCCCTGAACATGAGCTGCTCTGTGGTCACAGAACATCAGCTGAGACCCTGGAAATCCTCCTGCTGCCTCCAGCCCTGGCCAAGTGGTGTTTTTGATGTTTTACAGGTGTCAGGATGTGGGGATGTGGTTTTGGGGTGATTGATTGTTGGACTGGATGATCTTGAAAGTCTCTCCTAACCCTGATGATTCTGTGGTTCTGTGGTTGGTTAATGTGATTCCCAAAGGGGTATTTTAACTCCACATCACTCTGCTCCCCTTTCCTTTTCAAAGGGATTTTCTTTTCCTTCTGGATCACTAGTTCAAATCCAGATAAGGTCAGTTGTCATAGAAATTATTAGCAGTACCAGCAGTTCCGTGTAGTACACGAAATGAGTTGGGAGTTGCATTCACACAGGATAAGGGTTCCTAAGTGGCACTAATTGGCTGTCTAATTGTCACACACAGGAGAAAGGCAGAGGATTGATTAGGCGTGGAGACAGAATGCCCCTCTGCCAGCCCGGGCTCCTGGAGCTCATTCCATAGGCATGCTGGCAGGGTAATGAGGGGCAGCCTGCTTTGGATTTGCTGCCTGTCAAGGCAGCATCTTTTCCTGCCAGGCCTTATCAGGGGCACTTGTTTTACTCCACCAAGGTCAAAGATAGCATCTTTTACAAACACTGCCTTCACTCAAAAATCAGACACTTGCAGGATTTACTTGTGAGCAGGATATTTTAACCATTTCCTTTCCTTCCTTCCTGAAGCAAAGTTTTTAGTCTAAAATAGGATGAGTCACATTGATGTGAGGCAGAACTGCTCCAGCAAAGCAGATGGGGGTTTATGGTGCTCAGAAATCTGTTCATATTTCCTTGTGCTGTCGGGGTGTCTGCTGTGTGATATACAGGCTCCTGGAGGTACTTGTCACAGCACAGGGAAGCTGACATGGTGCACATTTCTCTCCTGATAAATGGATCCTCCTATCAAACAGTGAAGCCTCTCACCTGCAAAAAATACATTTTGACCAATATCTTTTGCTCTGAGCTACAGGGTCACACTGTGCAATGGAGTTACTTTTTAACTTGTAGCAGGTTCACTTTCCCTGGCACAGAACTAAATTATTTAAGTTTGACTCACTGAAGTAGTAAATTTAGGAGCTAATTTGCAATGTGAAAGTCAGGATTACACACAGAGGAAAAGGAAGCAAAAATACCTTGTATATGTTAATGTGTAGACCCAGCTATGGGACTCAGTAAGTTTACTAAGGCTTAAACCTCAATTAGTGAGGTTAAACCACAATTGCTTTAAACCTTATTGTGCTCACATTTTAATTCCCTTGTTGTGCCAGATGAACAGGATTAGTAAGAACTGTGTCTATCCTTTCAACCACACAAGCTGATCAGCGCATACAGCACACCAGAACGTAGAGTATTCTATATTTCTGTAAAATATAAATATTTATTCTCCTTTCCCTCCCTTTGCCCACACCTGGAGCAGAAATAGGACAGAGAGCATGTTTCTGTGTTCTGCTGTGTGCCTCCTGTCTCTGACACACACATCACTCCTGTTCTGCCTTCTTCCTAAAGTCACAATCTCATGCAAACTAATTGAAAACAAATGCAGGTACCAGCTACGCATCAGAGAGGTCTGATGCACCTGCCGTGTCGTTTTCCTCTCTGCCAATCTGTGGAAGACGAGCATGCACGAGATCCTTTAGGTTTTTAACAACCCTATTCTTAGAATATGTTTTTCCAAGAACCGCAGAGCAATCTCTGCACGGTTTCAGACTGTATATTTTGTGATTAGTGTTTCATAAGTGATGTTTTGCTTAATGATCTAACATCTGCTCTAGGAGGTTTGTTTTTGTAACTTCCCCACCTCCTGCTGAATGAATGCCAGAAACTTGTCCCTTTCCTCCAAGTCAATCAAAGCACTAATTGCATCATAATCATGGGAAGCAGCGGTGACTGCTCAAGTGCTGAAGACTCAGCAATCAATTCACAACACTCTGCTCAGTGTTCAGAGAGAGAAAGCTTCCCTGTGCCGAGCTGGGAATTTCCTGCATGTCAGATTTCTTTAGCTGACTCGGACTTTTGTGGGTTGCAGGGAGATGACTGCACCATTCCCTGCATGGCAGGAACCTACGGAACCAATTGCTCATCGGTTTGTAACTGCAAGAACGACGGCGCTTGTTCCCCTGTGGACGGGCTGTGCTACTGCAAAGAAGGTAAACAAAATTCACATTTAATAAGTCCCTGCCATCAGTGCCTGTCCCCTTTGAAAGTGGCACGGTTATGCAGTCAGGAACTCCACTGTTTTCTTGTCCTCCAAAGTATCCAAGCTCAGCAGGGGCTGGGCTGTGAGTTCAGCCTCTGCCCTGAACAGAGGCCACACTTCTCTGCTCTGCTGCTGAAATTCATCACAGAACTAAATGTGAGGGCAGAGGCACTGCTCCTCTCCAGGGGAAATGCAGAACAATCCCCTGGCTGCTGGGTTGTTATCCCCTTGCTGCCCTCTTTCTCCCAGATTCCAAAGCCACTGGGCACAGGAGGGAAGGCAGATTCCTGCCTGTGTGTCCTGCAGCCCCAGGGCTGTGCCTGGCCTGACCTGACTCCTCCCTGCCCATCTCCACCGTGGGTGTCATTCCTGCTGCCCTGGGCTCCTGGCTCATCCCAGCTGCCAGCCCTGCCCTGGGCACTGTGGGTTGGGCCCTGGCTCTCTGCCCTTGCTGCCATCCTCAGCTGCTCATCCTCCTGTACCCTGGCATGGTGACACCCCAGCCTTGTGCAGGTGTCCTCTGTCTCCTGAACCAGCACGGGTTCAGGATGTGGCTCTCATTTATTTGGGAAAATAAGAAGTCTCACCCTGCACCAGCATGACTGACATCTTTACATCCCACACACATGTCCATAATTCTCTCCTGGATGTTGTAGTGAGCACATCCCATGGATCCAGTAACTGAGAATTCCATGGATCCAGATTCCACCTGAGAATTCCTCCTCTGCTCCATGGCACAGTGGCTCTTCTGTTCCCCCAAAATCCCAATATGAGCTATGCCTATATGACATACATAAGCCCTAAAACAGAAGTGAGGCAAATAACAATAAAATCTGGCATTTCAAACATGAATTAATGGATCACTGTAGAACCCCATTTAATGAGGGTGTATAAACCATGAGTTACTGCTCAACTCCATGACACAGAGCTGCAGTGTAATGAAAGTCATTGTACTCCTGGTAGTTAAGATTTGAGCCTTAATAGCTAGAAATGATGGCTTTGGTCTTTTTTTAGGTGTAATAGCTGCTTTATATTAAATAGCATTCTCAAAAAAAAAAAGATAAGAAAGGTAAGAAACAGGCAGCATCACATGAAAAGTTCCTGCAGTCCTGTAGGTCAGAAGGTCTCCCAGCCTGACAGACAGGGACTGTCCCAGCACTTCCCAGAAAGGCATCAGACACCTAAATCTGGTTACAACCAAGCCTGTGGTACCTCCACCTGTGTGGAAAGATGCTGGGAGATGGAGCTGGGAGGTGACAATGAAAGGGTCAGTCTTTGACCCCAAGTTAGTTTTGATTTACACCAAGAAACTGGTCCTAGAAACAAAGATCTGCTGCTGCCAGCTGCCTGTCTTGCTGTTCTCATGCAAACATCCCAGATGCTGTTTCTCTCCCATTTCCTTAGGGTGGCAAGGAGTGGATTGCTCGATTCCCTGTTCCAGTGGAAGTTGGGGTCTGAACTGTAACCAGACGTGTTCCTGCAGCAATGGAGCATCCTGCAGGCCAGCTGATGGCTTCTGCCTCTGCTCCCCAGGCTGGCAGGGGGAGTTCTGTGACCAGCCCTGTCCTGTGAGTGCAAACAACAACGAGGGATGGTCTTACACCTCCTTTAAACCACAGTCCCCATAGCTCTGCTGAACAGAGAGCAGGGCAGGATCTCAATTTGTCTGTGATGTCTGAAGGAAATGAAGTGTGAATAACAGATTGGGGTTCTAGCAGTCAACTGGATGTATTATAGTTTGCCTTGTATTTTATCAGAGCTATTGCTGTGTTATCTGCATTTCCTTGGACGTCATTTTTTAAAGTGATTCCTCATTTGGTTCTGTATGGAAACATCAGGCCCTGAGTTTCTGTCTTCTCTCTATGTTAATTTAAAAAATGCGACTCAGCATTGAGAAGGACGTGATAGATGATTTGGCACATTTCAGAACAAAAAGCTGATCACTGAGAGGCTTTTTTATTTGTATTTTTGAAGGATGGAACATATGGCCTTAATTGCAGTGAGCGCTGTGACTGTAACCACGCTGATGGGTGTGATCCTGTCACCGGGTACTGCTGCTGCCTTGCAGGCTGGACAGGTAAAATCAGCAATTCCCTTTGCAAACCTCGGGGCTTTGGTTGATTTGGGGGTTTTGTTGGTTTGTTTTGCTTTGCTATTGCATCAGTTATAGCCCTGGACTTGTGAGTGCAAACTTCTAAATAATAGATTGAGACAAGATCAGCTGAACTTGCCCATATTTAAATCACTCGTGATGGTGACAATAATTGGCATTCATTAAATTTGTATTCAGATGAGTTGAAGATGGCTCCAAACCAGATGTTAGCCTTCTGTAAAAGCATCCTCAGGAGGGATGCAGATCATCCGTAATCCTGCAGAGTTTTTCTCCTTGAACTGCCCTTTCCACAGGGGTGTAGTTGTGGGACAGTGAATCCCAGAACCGTCATCCCTGGGATGCAGACAGAGCATTTCTGATGAGTCATTACAGCTGCTCCATCATACAAAACTCAGGTTTTTCCCATTTTCCAATGATTCTTGTCACAAGATAGTTGCAGAGAGCAGATTAATGCTGGTTTGACAGAGCTCTTGTGATTACACAGCAACAGAGAGGAATATTCAGTGGAGTTGGAGAGTCCAGGCTGGAGTTCTCAGTACAATTAGACCTGCACTTGACTCCACACTGATGTTCTCTTTGCCAGCTTTTGACAGCAGTAAGGGGCAAGTTATTGACCCAACCATTTCACACTTTGCTGCCTAAAATGCTGGTTAATCTCTCTCTGCTCTCTGTTGATGCCCTGAGTGAAAATAAAGTTGTGTTCCATATACTGCAGAACCACCAGTGGCACTGACAATCAAAATGTATTTATATTAACAGCAAGTCTTTTGGAAAACTTAATTGTTTTTCAAACAAGTACAAGTTGGAAGGATGCATGGAGCAAGGCAGGATGATGAGGCAGTCAACATTTGGGATACTGTCACCTTTTCCATTGATTTATGCCTTAAACCAACACGTCTTCCGTTTCTGATGGAGAGGACATTCCACAGCAGCCCAGCTCCCAGGAGCATGAAGCAAAAGCAATGAAATGATGCCTAAAACATACAATGGAAATAATCTTTAAAGAATTAAATAAAGTGTAAAAATACTAAGTTCTACATCTTGTGTACAACAAAGCTGCTTTTCGAAGATACTGGGCATGTATCCCTGAAAAGAACATTTTTTTTCCCCAAGAAAATCCATTTTATGGGCTCACATGCATCCCCTCCTTCATTCTCTTGCCTTCCTCACTGGTTGGGCTGTATTTATCTTTCTCTGAGCCTCCTTGCCTTCAATATACCCATCTATCAGGCTTTAAAAGTCTACTGTTCATTATTGATGATCAGCAGAGAAACAGCTGGTGGGTTCTCCTGTAGTCACTGTGAGCTTCTTCAAGGGAAAAAATGGCTTTTAAAAGTACAGTAATTTGAAGAGAGATATTTATATATACCTATTCTAAAAGTTTATTACACATCTTTTGGATGTTCCAGAGGAAACTGCAGGGAGTGACCTTTGCAGGCAATGCAGACTGAAGGTGTGGCTTTTTCTCAAAGGCATTGGCAGCAAATACTTTGTGCTTACTCTCATGCACGTCTGTAAATGGACATCAAATGCAGATACTAATTAATTAAAGGTAAAAATAATTTCTGATGTCCTTCTTTTAATTTGCATATTGGGAAAGGTAAGTGTACATTAACTTGGAGGGGATTTGCTGCAGCCTAAGCACTTTATCCATCAATGTGCTCCTGCAGGTCTGGAATTCTTCTCTTCAGGATCACATTTCAGGGAGGAAAATATTATATCCATATCTGAGACCACGTTGGAGTTGAAATGTTGACAGGGCCCTGCAAGGTGGAAATGTTGATAGACAGAACCAACACGTGTTTTGTCAATTCTGTTCCAATGTTTTTTCCGCTTGGCTTGGCACCAGACACAAGGATAAATTCTGCTCATGCCAGGTTGAAAGTATGTAATTTAAGAAACTCTTCAGCTAGATAATTATGTTTTCATCTTAAGGAGTATGGCATCAGCGAAAGATTAATCTTATCTGCAGTTGTTGTAAACTGGGCCATGATGTGTATTGCCATGCATTTTATTAATACGAGGTGATAAATAATTCAGGCTGAAATTTTTGCTTTCTGATTTTGGTACTAATTAGGCATGGCCTGAAAAAGATCAGAAAAGTTCAGGATCTTGGAACTTCAGAAGGTTCTCCTGCCCACTCACACCAAACATAGAATTCACGTGGCTTTCTGATCCTAATAGCCACAAAACTTCATCTGAAACAGCATATTCTGTATGTTCATCCCAGACATGGGGCTCCCTCTTGATGTCTGTGTTTTATGTAAAGATCAAGGGGAAGATTGAACCCATTTTCTTTAAAGTGGTTTCAAGATGTTACTGATATAAACCTTCGGGGACTGATAGATGGTGAGAGCATGGAGGAGCACTGGCAAAAGAAGGGAAAAGTCATGTCCAGAGTAGCATGGTAAGGTAAAAGCACTCTGCCATCCTTTTATTATGTCATGACTGCCACCCAAGACTATTACTCAGGACAGTGACCTTCTGTGGAGACCGGCTGGGGGAAGGTAATTTTCAGGAGCTGAGTGTCCCTGGCAGATGGGAAGATGATGAAAAGATCCCCACATCTCTACCAGGAGATCACAAAGCTGTGCAAACCAGCTGGATGCATAAATAAGCACAGAGGCAACAAGCTGCTCTGAGCTGTGCACATCCCCTTCCTGTCAGGCTCTGTGGGGAATTGCACATAGAATATTCGCAGAATTCACAGAGTCCACATGTGCAGCCAAAGGCAGGAGCTGGATCAGCTCTGGACATGGTTGTCCTGTGTATGATGTGTCCTAGAACAGGCAAGGAAATTACTTTTCCCCAGCTTTTGCTTTTGTGCAATTGTCAATTGTGTTTTCAAGCTGGTTGAGAAACAACATCAATACACCAAATGGTAAGTTCATAGAACTTTTCTTTTCAAACACGTGTTGTCAGGCCTCCCATCAGGAGCTGATATTATTTAGATGATACATGTCTGATGGGTGAAGTAAAGTATTTGTTCTTCACATTTGTTCCTCACAGTACCTGGAGTTACTGCTGCAAACCCCCCAGCCAAGTACTGGGACATGGGTGTCACCAATGGCTTTGGAGAGAGCACAGCAAGAACAGGAGCCCAAAACTGCATTGGCAAAATGCTCTCATGTGGTAAAAACAAAGTGAAACTTGTTGAAATGTTGGCCAAAATCTATGACTTGCTGATGCAATGCGGAGCTGCATTTCCCTCTACAGGAATGAAATGTGGGATGCAGGGACACTGAGGGCTCAGCCTTGCACTGGAGGGAGTTCTCCAGGTTGGACATACAAATTGTACCCTGGAAATCCAAACAAGAAGTGTTCATATCTACTGCTGGGTAAAAAGGAAAACTCTTGCTCTCAAAAAATCAAATCTTGATTGCTCAGGCTGTTTTTTAAGGATCTCTTTCCTCACCTTTGCTGTGCATTTTAGGTACAGACACTTCTGTGCTTGCAGCTCTGTGTGCTCACAGATCCCTTAGAGCTCCAACACACCAGGCATTTGTTGGAGAGGTGTTACTTTATGTACACTCAGGTTGAAATGAAAATGCTCAGTACTAATTACATTTGGTTAATTAGGGATCCTGCACATGCTGAACCCACAGAGGGAATGGAAACACAGAAATGCTGCATGGTAGAACAGCTCCAGGAGGTCCTTTGCAAGCAAACAGGTCCTGGAGAAGCAGAATGAGTCTCCTCTCCTGGATGCTCAAGTGACAATGACAAGGTTATAAATTTCAGTTAGGCTCCTCTCAATAATTACATAATCTGCAGGTGGACAGGAAAGGACCAGCTGCCCTGGAGCCTTGCTGGGTGAGCAGGATGACTGTGCCAGGTGTAATGCTGTGGCCCTGGAGATGACAGTTCCAGTCAAGCCCTGTGGGGATGCAGGATGAGCTTCAAACCCCCCCAGCTTGGTCCCACCTCAGGCAGCTGCTGGCAGCAGGTTTTGTGCCAGAAATGGCTTCCTCACAGATTCCAGCTGGTTAAAACTGTGTAGTCTTTAGCTGCTTCCCTCAGTAATCCTTCAATAATTAAATTAGAGCTGCTGGCCTGTCCTCTAATTTCTGGAGGTGCTTGACCAGAACCAAGTAAGACTCCCTGGGAAGACAGACCCTGGTGTTGCCCCTCCTGCCCCCAAGACCTGAGTCCATCCATTTTCCCACTCCCAGACTGATCAGAGAAGGAAAGGCACAGCCTGGTTGCTCCTCCTGCCGAGCTCTGCTCCTCCCTGAGACAAAAAAAAAATAATGTGCTCTGGGTTAATTGTGGCAGGGTGTGTTTTGTTACCCTTTCAGCTCCTACACTGGCATTAAATGGGAAGTGATCTGCAGGGGGATATATTCCACTCCTCTAAATGCTAAGGTCAGTTAAAATCCTGTTTATCTGAATTCCTTTAATCTGAAATGCTGTCTTATCTGCATCTTGTTCTGCCTTTTTTCTTGTGTGGTGCTCTGGTTTTGCAGAGCTGCCGTGGTGATGATATCTCAGTTCCCCACTGAGCTGGGGTACCCAGGGGCTTCTCTCAGTATCCAAAGCCAAAGTTTATTCACCAGGTTTGAACATCCCGAAGATGTGTTGGGAAAATTAGCCTGGTGCTGTAAATATGAGATGGAAAACATAAAAGTGTGCATCCCATAGTTAATCACAAAAGAAGCCCATATAGATTTTCCTTAATTAATCAGGATGGCAAACACAGGTATGCAAATGATGCATGCTGCTGAGGAACATCTTGTTATTACCTTGGTGCTTTACACCTTCAGGCTTCATTCCTGGCTCGTAAGAGCAGCCTCCCTCTTTGCTGTTACACAGGAAATCAAAATACAAATTTCACTATCCTTTACAACCTCAATAACTTTCACACATTTCCAGCAACACAAATTCTGATTTCTCTCCTGGTGTGCAGAGCTCCAGCACAGTGGTTTTGGGGGTCTGGAGCTGCAGGATTTCCATGTGTGGGGTGTGAGGGAGGGATGGGGTCAGGAGGTGCTGCTGGGCACAGACCAGGGCAGCTCCAAGGGACCAGGCTGCAGGGCTGGGAACATTTGTAGGCTGGCAGTGACATCTGCACTGTCACTCAAACACAGGAACATGTTTCTTGCCTCCTGTGGACACATTAATTCAGGAAAACTGATAAGGCTGTTACTCAAGGGAAAGCCTTTTTGAATTTTAAAGCAACAGTGACCACTTTGATGGGGAGCTCTAAGGTATTTTTAACTTCACTTTCTCTGAGTTCTTTGCAAGGAGGCGAAAAATCCTTGAAGGAAAAAACCCACCCTTTTCATAAAATGCATTTTGTTTGTACCAATATGACTTTTCTTCCATTGCAGCAGTATCCAATTTATAATCTTGGGGCCAGATCCTGTCCTCTGCTGTACTGGGTTGAAGCCTAAATAATTCTCTGGTCATTAGCAGATCAACCTCACCCATCTGATGATAAAACTAGGAGCTGGTTTTCCAGCTTATTTCCATGCCTATTTAAAAACAGAAAAAAAAAAAAATCTAGGACTTGTTTCATGCACCTGCAGCTTTTTAACCAAAGATCCAGAGTGTTTTAGAATTCACAATGTCATGGCTTGACTTTTTTTTTTCCCCCATCAGATTGTTTCATACCATTGGTTTGTAAGACAGAGCCTAAAATACCAGAATAGAGCCATAGTAAGTTCCTATTAAACATGCATTTTCTAGATGTCTTATCCCATTATCTACACCAGATTTTGCATTTATCACTTCTGGCAGTCTTATCCCGGATTTTTAAATTAATAATTTATTTCTGTGATTATTCTGTATCCTTACATTAGCTTTAAATGGACAGAAAAACTAGAAATTTCTAGAGTCAGTCTAAAATGGTGCATTTTAGCCTGTCTCCTGGCCTCTGCCTTTCCAGTGTGAAAATCCTTTCCACATGAAAGGTGTGCTTACCCTCTGGATTCAACAAGTGCCCTTTAGTCTATGAATGTAAGATAAGCTTATTAGAAATTAGCTTTAATTTTTCATTGACTTAATTTCAAGTGAGCTGATAAGATTTTAATGTCAGGCTGTGCTTAAAAATTCTCTCTTTGACAGGAACCTTTAAGGATGGTTCCTGCTGGTACAGGGCAAATTTTCAAAAATATGAATTATGAAGTTATATCAAAGATTTCATTGATGTCCTGACATTAATTATGTCTGTGTCTTCCTTGGCAGGTCCCTGGGGGGCTCCTGATTTTCATCTGAGTGAGGTTTAGTTGTGTTTGTCCTGTGCGAGATTTTGTATATATTTCACCTTTTGTGAAATCAGTTGGATTTTTGCCACTCTTTCAGTGGGAGTTGGATCAGACCCTCAGACTATAATTAGCAGCTGCAGTAAGGCTCCTGCTAAACTTCAGCATGTATGCAAATCATTGCAGTAATAACCTTATAAACACAGGAGATACACAAGTTCTTTTATCTCTGTATTTATTTGGGGGTTTAATTTTGCTTAATAAAGGGCAGCTTTTAAATTTCTGAGAGAAGATGGAGCTTGGGTGGCATCCTGGGTGCTGCTAATTTAATGGGCTCTAAAAACACGAGACGACGTTCGAGGTACCCAACCCTTTTCCATTTTAATATGGAGACATTCTAAATATAAGCCTGGCTGTGTGTACAATAGTCACCTATAAATAAATGTGGGCGAGAAGCACGGGAAAAATTATTTGTGCACATTTCAGCAGACTAAATCCTGCCTGCTGGCATGCTGGGTGTGAAAGGAGGAGAGGGAAGAGTGCTCAGCAAACAGCCTGCAAGCTAAAATGAGGTGTGTGTGTGTGTGTATATTTATATATTTATATAGTGGAGAGAGACTGTTTACAAGAACAGGTAGTGACAGGTCAAGGGGGAATGGCTTCACACTGCCAGAGAGTAGGGTTAGGTTGGATATTAGAAAAAGTAGAAATATTCTTTATTACTTACTGCCTTTCTTATGAGGGTGAGGCCCTGGCACAGAGAAGCTGTGGCTGGCCCTGGATCCCTGGAAATGTCCAAGGCCAGGCTGAACAGGGCTTGGAGCACCCTGGGACAGTGGAAGGTGTCCCTGCCCATGGCAGAAGTGGGATGGGGTGATTTTTAATGTCCCTTCAAGCCCAAACTGTTCCATGGTTCTGTGATACATTATGTTATTCATGAAAGAGTTTGCAGTGAAAAATGTTGTAAACATCTTTCTTCCCCTCCCACACCGAGGAAAAAGGGTGGAATTTCAACATCATTGACCACAAAAGGCTTTGGTTGTGCCCCAGCTCTTCTCAGCTGTTCTTCACTCATGGTTTCATTCAGGAACTTGAACATTTCCAGCAGGAAAACAATCTAGGTTTTCCCAGTTACCAGTTCCTCCTCTTTGCCTGCTGATGGTCTGTTTGGATCTTTCCCTTTCTCTTCCCTCCTGGCCTAAAACTGTTCCCAGCATTTGAGAAATGGAAAAGCTCTGAAGATGAAGCAGGGCTGTGTAGGGCTTGACTCCTTTTAGCCCCATTTCCTGCAGGTCTGCCTTGCCTGCTCAGGGCAACTCTTCCTCTGCAAGAGTTCACCCTGGAGAATGCCCTGGAGCAGAGGGAACCACATCATCCTGAATTTTAGCAAACATTTTGACTTAGCTAATATCTTGTGAGGTAGGTCCCTTGCCACAAAAGCTTTTATTGCATAAATTCCCCGGGTTGGGTGATTCATACCTGGAGATTTCTCTAGATAATTAAGAATAGGGGTAGGATTAGAGCTCCGCAGAGGTGCATTAGGCTCTAAGTGTATTACTTGCAGAAAAACACTTCCATTAATGGGTGCATAAATCGCCCCTGCACAGATGAGAGAAGGGACAATTTTAAATTTTTCACTGGCTGCAGGGAAGGGCTTGTTCTTCATTATTTAGGACCAGATCATGGAGCTTTCATTTAGACTGATGGGCTGTTACACTCAGGAGCTGCCCCTCTGAATCCACTGGTGAACAAGGCTCAGCAGGAGAAGGGAGGGCTCCATGACACCAATTTTGGAAAAAAAAAAAAACAGTGCAAAAAAGGATTTGAGTCCACCAGAGAAGTTCACAGATAATGTGAGTGTGGCTGCTGTTCTCTCTGCTGAATAGTTTCACTATATAAAAACAAAAATAGCTTATTTGCAGACTAGATGAGCAGCCATCAATTCTTAATGTTTCCATTTAATTTTATGAGAGATCCCTTTATGTTTTCTTCTATCTGCTGCCCTCCCCACACTGATTTTCTCATTCTTCAGCATTCTTAAATGCTGAGCTGTCAGGAATTGTGCTGTGGTGCTTCTGACTGGCTCCGAGTCAAATACTTCAGGGTTTGCCTGAGATAAGAATAAAGATATGCAAAAAGTGATGGAAAAGCATCAAGAATTCTTTTTGAACTCTTGTTGGTGCTCTGTGATAGCCCCTCTGAGCAGCTGATCCACAGCTTGGACAGTTCTTTCCTGTGTTCTTAATGAATTGTCTTTTACCTTTTAGAGAATGAAGCAGCAGAAGAGTCTCTGCTTAGGAAAGCACATGGACCTAATCTCAAATACAATTTAGATAGAATTTATATGGGCAACAGAAATGGAGCAGCCATAAGAATATCAGGGAAAGACAAGAGAATAAGGTTAAAGAAAACATGAATGTGTGATTATAGAAATCCTTAGCAGAAATAAATGTACAAATGAGGAGGCCAGGGCAGGATTTGGGGTGACCTGGGTGGCCTCTGGCTGTGCCCCTGGGCTGGGTGGGGGATGCTGCCAGAGGGGTGGGACAGAGAGCAAAGCCCACCAGGGACAGCCCATTCCAGAGGTCACATCCTGAGACATTCCCAGAGCTGTTGCCACCACCATAAACTCCCTGCTGGCCCTGCCCACGCCCAGCCAGCCCTGCAGCCTCAGCTGGAGGGTGTTTGCTGTGTTGTGGCTTCCTGTCAGCAGGTACAAACCATCGCTGAGGATTCATCCTGCCACAGACACGAGCCACCAACGTTCCACATCAAAGCCAAACGTGACTCACCAAACCTCAGGCCTCCACGGCATTGCCTGCATAAATCCAGTGCCTATTTTTGCATGAAAAGCACTTCTTTCCAAAGCTATTCAAATGCCAGAAATAAGAGATTATTATGACTTCATGTCATGTTGAAAGACAGGTGGAGGAGAGCACAATGTTTGTGTTGGATTCAAATGTCTGCTGAAATCATTCCTGTCATTCCTAATTGATGTTGCATCTGTCTTTAGATTGGGACTATTGAGGGGAAAAAAAAAAAAAGCTGAAGATCTTATTCAGAGAAATAATTACAGTTATACACTGGTAGATATAAAATTAAAGTACATGGGGGGGAAGGGAACTACATCCTATAATTTATCAAATTCCTGCATCCCTGAAAAGTAATTAGATGCTGGGCAGTGTGCAGGCACTGCTGCAGAGGCTACTGTCAGGGGGATAGCAGTGGTCAAAACCAGGCCACTGCTTCTCATTTATTCCATCCATTTTTGCTCTTTTATTGTGTTTGGAGTATTAGTTTCCAACTATCCAGAGACACAGCAGAGAAACAATGGCAGCTTTATTAAGAGCCGGAGACGTAATCCCCAAGCACAAGTGCAATTGCAGGAGCTGGAGAGGGAAAAAAGGGAATTCTGCTTATGTCTGGCTTTCAGGAATTTACCCTCCAAAGTCCTTCAGCCTGATGTAGTTATGGGCAGCACTAGATCTGCATTACTTTGACAAACTTTCTTGAAGCCACTGAAGATTGTTAATGGAAGCAGCCTGTGAAGGAACTCTTCAATAGGTCTCACATCCCAGTTGTATGGCCTGGGGAGTTTTTTCCCCTCTTCTTTTTCTTGCCTCTCTCCCTGATGCTTGTGTGGATTTTGGATTAATCCATCTCAGCTTGATTTGTAAATTTGGATAAAAGGACTGACTTCATCTGATCAAACTTGAAGCTGTGAGACAGACACAGATTTCTACCAAAAGCTTCCCACTGCCAGAGGGCAGGGCTGGATGGGATATTGGGCAGGAATTGTTCCCTCTGAGGGTGGTGAGGCCCTGGCACAGGGTGCCCAGAGAAGCTGTGGCTGCCCCTGGATCCCTGGCAGTGCCCAAGACCAGGTTGGATGGGACTTGGAGCATCCTGGGACAGTAGAATATGTCCCTGCCCATGGCAGAGGTGGGACTGGATGAGCTTTAATGTGTCTTCCAACCCAAGCCCTTCTGGGATTCTGTAATTCTCTTCCTCCTCTACCTCTCTCCCTGCTGCTTCCCTTTATCAGGATTATCTGCAGCTCCACATTGGAAGATCTCTGCCCAACCAAATGGCTTCACCCTTGGGAAGTCTGGGCTGAGTTACCCCAGATATTCCCCATGTCCCAGACAGCAGCTGGTAGAGAATTGTCCTGGAGGGGCAGGAGTTTGGAGCAGCTCTCCTGTGTGGTTGTCCCTTTGACCAGTGCAGTTGTGACTGCTCTGAGTTCAGCCCAGTTGGTGTTTTCCACAGGAATTCAGGCCCTTAGGGCTGGTTTTCCTCCCCAGCCTTTGTGCAGAGGAGGTTGGTGTGGGGAAAAGGAGTGAACGCACTCTGGGACTGTCTCAGCTAAATGCCATGTACAGAGCAATCCAAGGGGAATCCCACTGGAGAGCAGCCAGTGTTTACAGAAATCCAATACCCCAAATCCCTGCTGGGCCATGGAGAGTTTGTGGCTGCTGTTTCACTGAATTAAAGCCACAGTGGGCTCTGCTCTTACCTGGACTCTGTCTTACTGCAAAACTGCAGATCTTTTGCCCATGTCCAGTGGATAACTACAATTTTATAGAAGTTATGTGGATTTCATTTACAATTCACCCCCAGAACATTGTTTAAAAAGGTCTTGGAAGTGTAATTTTATACCAGTGTCTGCAATTGTGAACCACAGCCTCGGGCTGGCAGATAATTCCCTGGTATCCAGGCAATAGAGTTTATGTATAGAACTGCTTCCTGCAGCTTCGAGGACTTCTGATAGTTGTCTTTCTAATTTCTACGCCATGCATGTGAAACCAGGACTTTGTTCATAAATTAGGAATCTGTGGTTGCGACACGAGGCAATACAGATGTGTGTCAACTTCAGCAGTTTTTGTAGTCCTGGAAATTGAAAACTAATTGCATATCAGAAATGTTCATCAGCAAGTTCCTAAATAAATATTAAAGTTTTACATTACAGAATCTTGCTGCTTCACTGACTCTGACTGTAAAGTAGCTGGGAGGGATGGACTCCCCCTTTACATGCTGTCAAGTTAGGGAATTGTAAAATTAAGGTGCTTTTTCCAGCACAATTCCATAAGACTTGCATGTCCAGATGCAATTTTAACTTCTCATTTATATTTGCAATTCAATGCGTGGAGGAGCCTTCAAAAATGAAGTCTTCCATGAGAATTAACTTGGAGTAATAAAAAGCAATAAAAGCTGATTGCGGCACCATCCCGCTTGTCTTCTGGAAATGCACAAATAAATAAAGGCTGTAATGGGTGGCAGTGGCTTCTGGAAAGTTTCCTTTTCCCCCCTTTTCCATCTTGCTGCAACAATCAGTTCCACAATGACTCATTGCCTTCGTTAGGAGAGGGAAGACATCCCTCATCACTCATTACCAAAGGAAGGACTTTGCTGCTGCAAGGAACAGCCCTGGCATTCTAATTCAGGTACCTTCTCCCAGAAAAGAGGCAGTGTCATTCTTCCCCAAACTTTGGCAAAAGAGACAAGAAATAATGCTGTTTAATTGTCCCCATTTATAAATAGCCCATCCAAAATTACAGGATTGTAATTTTAATGCTGCAATCAGGAGGAAAAATCCACATTTTTCCTGTGTTTCTTTCTGAATTTCAGTTCAGGGAGCTCACACTGAGACTCAAGGCTATAAATGAATCTATATATGTATTTATAAACACAAAACACATTTATTTCTTTACAATTTATTGTC
Source organism: Sterrhoptilus dennistouni (assembly GCA_013397095.1). Lineage (NCBI taxonomy): Eukaryota > Metazoa > Chordata > Aves > Passeriformes > Zosteropidae > Sterrhoptilus > Sterrhoptilus dennistouni. The sequence goes on along the minus strand of VWZU01016808.1, from coordinate 1,465,106 downwards.
TGACTTTTTAATTACAGAGCACTGTGGATACAATACATAAATGCACACACAAAACACTTGTTTAAGTAATCCAAGGATATATTTGATTTTGAAGGGAGCAGGGAAGATCGTTTAAAATAATTATTTTTCTTGGGTTTACTAATACAAATATTCCTTGTCTCTTTTCACCGTCCCTTTTTTCAGATTTATTTACTTGGATATGAAGGAATTGAGCTTGTATTAAGTTTTTACTGTATTTTAATGTGGTTTTTATTAAGCTGTACAGAATGGCCCATGCCTCTTTATAAATAAACTTAAGATCATGTATTACTAGAAATCACATTTCAAACTGTAGTTTTGCCAGACTTGGTTAAGATTTTCGAGGAAGAGACAATATAATTGTGTGATTAATCTTCAGAAAAGGGAAATTTTGGCTCTGCAGTATTTCTTCCTGTGTTAACTTCAGAGATTCATAAAACCAACTCAAAACTGCACTGTAAGTGTGTTTGCAATGACTTTTAGCTGATTTAATAATCCTCAAAGTTTGGTGACTGTACAGATCACAGGTCCCCAAATGCAGTGCATTACCTCTGGCATCCAGATGAAGTTATCAGAGGAAATGATTGGGATTGTGTTTCTGCAGAGCACTGCCCTAATCCAACCCCTGGGCTGCTCTGATCCCATTGTGCAGTGGGACGTGTGCTGGGGTCATAAAGAACATCTCAAAGTGGGGATGATAAAGAATATTTCAGGTTGGGGACAATAAAGAACATCTCAAGGTGGGGATGATAAAGAATATCACAGGATGGGGATGATGAACATCTCAGGGTGGGGATGATGAACATCTCAGGGTAGGAAGCCCAGCTGGGGTGTGTGGGTACCCCCCAATCTCAGGGCCAGGCTCCTGCCTGGGTTGTGTTCTTGGGAAAATTTCCAAGCCAGTTTCTGATCCATTTTTGCTGTTGTTATCAATGCTCCTGCCAGTGCCACTCCTTGCAGCTGGCACTGCTCAATGTCCCTCTCAGTTCATGGTCCTGCAAACCCATCAAAATGCCCTTGATCATGCAAATCACCCTGCTAATTGCAGGTATTGCTATTGCCTTATCCCAGTGGAGTGAGAGCCTCTCAGACACGGTGTGCAGGATCAGCTCCCTCAATCACATTTAGATGTGACAAGCCATGGCACAAGGTTGTTTTTAAAAGTCACCAGTTGAAACCATGCCAGAAGCCTCGTGTTAAGTTTCCTGGCTGTGTGCTCCTTTTGGTGTCTCCAAGCTTTGCTCTTCATAATAATAAATATCAAACAAGCAGCCTGGGAAGCTCTGGGAGCTGGATTGGCAGGTCTCAGTCTCCATTTGACATGCAAATGCTCAGCCTGTGCTCACATATGGCCACTTGCTGGATCAGAACTCAGTTCATTCACACACGACTGGGGAGCTCTGGGTGGATGTGGGGTATGTGCACAAAACACCAGAGCACAGGAGTTTAAGCCAGGAAGGGAACAGAACACAAAATAGAGCTGAATTTACTTGTGTTCAAGAATCCAAATACTGAACATGTTTTTGCAAAATCCTGATTTTTCTTTTTATGGTCTTCCAATTCACAACAGGTAAGTAATCAGGCTTCAATCAACTGCCTATTTCCAGACCAGTTATTTGAGCTATTTTGTGACTTTAAAGCAATTCCTGACCTTCATCTCGTGGATGACATGCAGAGTTCCTTTCATGGTGCTGAGGACTGAACAGGCACCCACTAACACCTACAGAATTCACCTCTCTGGCATTTTCTTAATTTTCACTTTATTAAGCAGATAAAAGAGGAGCTGTTTCCTTCCCAGACTCCCTCGCTGGCTCTGAGAGACTGTGAGGCATCAGTCCAGCCGAGCATTCCTTTGATCAATGAGCAGAGCAAAAGTTGTGGGAAGCCTCTAACGTGCGGCTTTGTGTCCTTAGGCATCCACTGTGACAGCATCTGCACCCAGGGCCGCTGGGGACCCAACTGCTCCATCTCCTGCAGCTGTGAGAATGGAGGATCCTGCTCCCCTGAGGATGGAACCTGTGACTGTGCCCCGGGATACAGAGGACCCTTGTGCCAGAGAAGTAAGATTTTCCATAGCTGGCAGTAGCAAGGCAGGTAGAAATGTTTTTATGACATCCAGACAGGACAAACACAGAGTTTCTGAGTTGCTTTAGCTCTTGGCTTCCTAAGGGCAAAAGAGCCTGAAAAATGCTCCTTCATCAAGAAGGCAAAGCTCTCCTGCACTGAGCTGTACCTTGTGCTTCGTCTGATCTGCACCTGGAGGTCACAGATGACCTGAAAGGAGGAGCAGCACCTTTACAAACCAAAGCTGGCAGGACACAGATGTACAGGGAAGTCAGACCCATTAAACAGAGTCAGCCACCACCCATCACATAATGACAAGTGGATGAGCATTGGCATCAAAATAACAAGGCAGTGTTTTCTTGTGTGCCAGAAAAAGGCACACAGCAGCCTGAAATAGCTCCTGTTTGATGCTCTGCTGCTACATATTAAAATGTACCAAGCAGACAAAAATCCTATCGTTGGCTTTATCTGAGAAGCTGCATTTGCCCCATAAGGACCCCAATTCACTGATCCAAACTACACCAACCATCTTCCCATGTAAACAAGAAATGGATTTGTCTTTCTTTTCTGCTCAGCATTTCTTCTTCTTCCTCTTCTTCTTCTTAACCTTCTCCTTCTTCTTCCTGTAAAACATTCTGCATGCCCAGTTCATACATCCCCTTTGATTTCACCAGTTACACTTGACACTAGAACACACTCATCTCTAAAAATAATTTGTAGCTGACAGTTTTTATTTAAAGCCGTTATAACAGTGACCTCTAGCACTGCTGTAGTTAATGGCCTATAAGCATTTCCATTACAAACCCCAATTTCCAGGTGCTTCAGCATATCTGTGTAGCTGTAAAACCTCTCTCCAAGACTAAAATGTGGTCCTCAGAGCTTCAGGGAGATGAGGAAGAAAATGTTTTACAAATTTGAAACCTTAAGAGTGCAAAACTTCCAGAAGTTAATAGTTTCTGACCTTTCTGAGATGAAAAAAAACCCAGCTTAGTTCTGTCAGCTGTTGTCACACGGGCTACAAGAGCAAACCTTGTGCCCAGTTTGCAAGGCCAGGAAATCAGGCTGCTCCCTGAGGATGTTTGCTAAGGATCTAATGGGAAAAAATTGTTTTTCCTCACTGGGGTGACAGCAGAGGGATCCTGTGCTTTTGCCTCTGTGAGTGTGTGGCCTGGGAATCCAGCTTGCTGCCACCTCTTGTGTGGGACTCAGACTCAAGAATACCTGGTAAACAGGAGGCCTTGCTAAGCTTGTTCTCAAAATCATCCACATTTTTCTCTTAGAAAATCATTTAGCAACAGAATTTAGGCTGTACAAGGTAAAGCTGAGGATGATACTGAAGATGATACTCAGCCAACCTGTTCTGTCTGTGTAATCAGGATTACATGAGACACTGGGATGGTTTAGTGCTCTTAAGCCTGCAGAAATGTCTCCAGGAATGATCCAGGTTGTTTTATAGCTACTGCATCATCAACCAACCTGTCAGCTAAGCTCCAGCTGGAAATGTGCAGTGGGGTAAGAGCCTGACACCCTCTGAGAACATACAGCCCAAGAGAAGATTCTCATTTGCTGGAAAAATAGAACAGACATGATTTAGTAACCACTGAGGCAGAACTATAGAACAGAGAATCGCAGGAGTAAAAATAAAAACATATAAAGTTATTTTTACTGTCACTTACTGCAATTTAACATTTCTTTGTGTTATCTATTGCAGTGAATGTTTGGACAGTGGATGCTTTTTCACTCTGCATGCTCTTAAGAAGCAAAAATCTGCTTTTAGAAGAGATACTAAGCCGTAATCCTGACTCTATACCTGATGTAAAAATTCTGTAATAATTTCAATCCAGGCAAAATTTAGGCAAAATAAGCACACAGTTCATTATGAGTTTACTCAGCTATCTGGTGTGATTACTGATGCAAGTCGGGTGATTTTGGATGGTGTTACATAATTACCATTAATAGATTCTGTTCATCACTTGATGGCTGTTGCTCCTGCCATGAAATGTTTAAATGGCAGCCCCAGCTTAGCACAGGCACTGCACCAAAGAGCTTTTGGCATAGTTGTTTTGACACAAAATATTGTTTCCTAATACACCTTCTCTGATTTCTTGACTCAATTTCCATTTCCTTCTGAGTTTCTGTTGCGTGTACCTGTGTGCCAGTGTTTCTTTTCCTATCTATCCTAAAATCTTTGGAATGTGTGTTATTAACCATATCTGCAGTAGGCTGTGAGGTCTCAAACATCTTAAACTCCTGTTTTGTCAAACAATTCAGGATAAAGAGACTCAAATGAGTCTCCTGAGAGAGAGAGGCTGCTGAGAACTCCACTGTGGTATTAAATAGCCAAGTATTTGAGGAAGGAAGGTGGGGATGTTTGAGCACAGGAGCAGTTTTACCCAGAGCCTGCACTTTATTAGAGATGGAACAATCCAACAGGCTTCATCATTTCAGCCGTCACAAAATTGTGGTTGATAAAATAAGAAATAATAGTTTGGGATTAAGACAGACAGAGACTTCTTGAGTTTTCAGTGATGAGAAAACATTGAAAAACCTGTGACAGCTTGGTTTTGTTCTGTTTTCAGTTTGCCCCCCTGGGTTTTACGGGCACCACTGCAGCCAGCCGTGTCCCCAGTGCGTGCACAGCAACGGGCCCTGTCACCACGTGTCCGGACACTGCGACTGCCTGCCCGGCTTCTCCGGTCCCCTCTGCAACCAAGGTACCCCCTGTGCCACCTCCCTGCTGGGTGGGACTCTGCTGCCATCCCCATCCCTTGCTTCCTGCCTTTTCCCCCTTGTTTCAGCAGTTTAGATCCCAAGAAAATCTTAAAACGGGTTCTCGGTCACCCTCTTGTGAATCCGATGCGCTCCTGGTTTCATAAATAAACCAGGTCTGCCAGCCTGGATTGAAATGACTGTGGAATGAGACACCTGCTGTAAATACATCAGCATCCAATGGCTTCATTTCTCTTGCTGCTCAGCTTGTCCTCACCTGAATGTTGATAGCACCTTCATTTGTGATCTTTGCAGCAGGGAGGTACCTGTTAAGGTAAAGGCCAGCTCAGGTGAACTATCAAAAAACACACAGTTGTGCACAAAAACTCCTTTACACTGTGCAGGACCTGGCTGGGAATAGCTAAAACCATGGACACAAGGGCAGGAGACAGGAAAGTTTGCAGTGAGGCAGAGAAGTGAGTTCATTTTCACAGGTGAAGGGGAACTTCAGCTCCCCCAAACAACCCTTACCTTTCTGTACCTTTGAAAGTCCCACATTTAACTCGAGGTTTCATTTCCATCCTAAAAATACCCACAAAATCACTCAGCCTTCTGCACTCTCATTTGCTGGGTACTGCAGTGGGTATTTTTTACACAGATATTTAAAAGAAGTGATTTGTAGTGGCCACTGCCCCTGTGAGGTCACCATCCCTGGCAAAATTAAATGACACTTTCAATGACCTTCTTTTCAGTAAGTTGGGATTGCAGGCAGCAGTTAACCAAAATCATTGAACATAGATTAAGTATAACCATGGGAATTTTTTTTCCTGTGCTGTATAGTCAACTAAACATTACACCAATTAATTTATTAAAATGAACGTATTTCAGTGAATTTGTCCATTTTATGTGAAACGTTAGCCAGATTTCAAAGCATAAGCAGGTCTAATTATCCTCTTAAGAAAACTATTTTATTTTTGCTCAGATGTTCAGCACTTCTGGTTTTACTTTGAAATGTTGATCTATCCAGCAAATTAATCTTAAAATATTCATGTCCTAATTAAAATCAATTTGTGTTGCAGTTTGTCATAATGAGTTAACATGTTAACTTTTTATTTTCTAGAAAGAAAAATCCTAATTAATTTTCCATTAGACAAATGTGAAATGAAGATTTCACTTTGGAATTTTCATCTCCTCCTGCCATTGGCAGCAGGAACATTCTTCCACCAGCAGCATGAGCATGTCAGGAGCTGTGTAACCCCCAAAACTGCACGGGGTGACTCGGTTGTGCCAAGGATTCTGAGCGGCAAACAACTAAACAGCTGTTTTGTGAATATCTTTCACAATCACGGAGCAAGATGGGCTGATAATAACTTGTTATCACTGCTAGAACACACCTGACATCCCACAGGGGCTTTGGGAGTCCCACTTCAGTGCTTTTCAAGCTAATTAACATCTCAATCTGTGTTGTACAGTCGGGTTGCTGCTGAAGAAAGCAGCATTAGGCCTTGTTTTACAGCACTCTAAAAATGATTGAGACATTTAAAAAGTGCTTGGATTTGGATCTCACGTCTTCACAAGAGTCACTCTGTCAGTCCACAGCCAGGTTGTTTAAATTAGGGAGAACAAGCATTTTGTCATCCCTCTGTGCTGACATTGCAGAGGGAATCAGCCCATTTCCCAGAGACAAGAGGAGCTCCTGGAGGAACCCCTCTGCCAGCTGTGCCTGGGTGCACCAAAGTGTGACCTGGTCCCTTTGTCCCCTTTCCCCTCAGCTCTGTTTGGACCACAGATCTTGCCCTGATCATCACTGTTCCATGGTGCAGAACAAATAAGCTTGTCCTCTAAGGAGCTCCTTTGAGAGTTACATTTTTGGTTCATACAAAGCCCAGCCTTCATGGAGGTGGTGTTGTCTCCATCTCCAAGATGCTATCAAATAATGCCTGGAGCTGGAAGGAAATGATGGTGTGGCCTTTCCAAGAGCCTGGCCTCACAGATCAGATCGGTTTTTGCTGTCTGTGATAGGAGAGCTCTGCTTTCCTTCTCTCTTTGTGTATTCTCTCCACCGTGGCTGTGTATTGTGTTTAGTTTTATCTCTTCTCACTGAGGAACTGTTCTGTTTAGCACACAGTGTGTGAAAGCCAAACCCAACTTTATACACTCCTACAGATAAGTCCATACTCTATAGAAACACAAGCAGAAAACAATACTCTGCTGTAGTAAGAGCAGAGGATGGCATATTATATAAAAGCCAATGAATCACAGCTCAGGATTTCAATCTGTGGCTGATTCACAGTCAGGATAGATTGAGGTCACCTGCAGAGACTACTTTTGAGAAAGTGAGAGAGGCTGAAGTGGTAAAACAGCTGCATAATTCAAGGAAGTGCCTTAATCACTTTTTTGACATCGCTATTATTTACCAGGATACAAGTCCAGTTCCATTTGTTATTCTCTTTGCAAAGATGGACTGTATGTTTTATCTTGTTTTGAAAATACATCTGTTTTTGTCAGGGAACACAGCCAATAAGAGCCCAGAAATGAAACATTTCATTCGTTACTGAGCAGAGCTTTCCATCAACTTTAACGTTAAAGATTTCCAATAATTTGGTGGGAGGTTGAAGATCTACATGTCTATTAGTTTCCTGTCACTGTGCTTAGGATGACTCTGGAAAAAAAATTAAAGTTTCTTTTCTTCCAACTTCACTTAGGTGGGCACACAGGGAGAGGTCCTGATTTTTTGGGGATGCGGCACATCTGTTAAATAGCTCTCAAACAGACACATAACATACATAAATATATAAATTTTTAAAAAAATCCTTGGAAACCAGAGCAGTCCCAGCCACTCACTTGTGGCTGCTACTCACTGAATTCTCCTAATTTTTTCTTATTCTCTTCCTCTCCTAATGACCCCTCTTCTCTGTTTTGTCTCTCCTCTCGTCATCCTTCCATACTGCCCTTCAATAATTGCAATCTTCTGACTATATTAGCTTCATTTTCCAGCAGAAAAAATGGATTTTTATATGACTTCTCCCTATTGTTTTTACTCCTGAGATGCAAGCAAAATGGGCTCAAATACTTTCTGCCTTTTCTTGCTTTCCAGAAGAATTTTGCTTCATCAAAGAAAAACTGCTTTATAATTAATTTTATCTCTAATTGCTAAATGTTGAGCCCTGTGATTTGCTGCCATTCCTTTTGAAGAGGCTGCAGTGAAGTGCCTTGTGTTTTCAGTGTGTCCCAGTGGGAAATTCGGGAAGGACTGTGCCGAGGTGTGTCAGTGCACCGAGAACGGGACCTGCAACCCCATCGATGGATCCTGCCAGTGCTTCCCGGGCTGGATAGGCATGGACTGCTCCCAGAGTAAGCAACTCTGCCTCAAACATCCTATTTTGGGGTTTGTTTACTGCTTGCTGAAAGTTAAAGACAGATTCTGGGGAAATCCCTGTTGTATTACAGCCAGTGCCTTGCTCTCTTTAAAGCCGATTGCTTTTAATTAGTCGAAGTTAGCTCTGGATTGAATTAGTTTCTGCATTTGGAGTTTGCAGAAGCCGTGACTGGCTTTTATTCCAGGAAAGGGAGGTCACAAACTCTTATCAGAAAAGAAAGCTCCATGCTCCCTTTTAATTTCTAGCTGGATTCTTTTTTTTTTTTTTTTTAAATCATTTGCTTTCAGCTATTACATGTAGACATTATTAACCAGTAAATGTTTTCATGTAGCAAATCCCTAGAATTGAGAAATTAGGCAGCTGAAATATTTCTATTAAATGTAATTTAATTGTAAAAGTCAATGTGGCCTTGTAGGGATGAAGGATTTCTTTCTGAAAATTGCCCAGGTAGAAGATTGGCATTTGCTGATCCCAAAGTGTCATTTCCTGAGAGCATCCCTTAATTGAAGCTAGATCACAGAGCGAGGCAATATCCGATCATTCAGAAATGTTACTTCATATTCAGGATACAACTAGCATATTAGACAGCATTCCAGAGTAAAATATATTAAACTCCAAGTGATAAAGCAGGAATCGGATAAAAACAGACAGCTGTAATTTTGCTTTTATTGTGTGTCTTCCACAGGCAGAATATTGCTGTCACTCAAAAACAGTAGGAAAAAAAAAAAGGAAAAAAAAAGACAGAAAGCTGCACATATTCCTCATTATATTTAGCCATCTAATTGGGAAATGTCTGTTAGTGTGTGTTAACCTTGAAAAAGATGGTTTTCCTTACACAGCGAGGCAGGCTGGGTCAGCAGGACCAGCTCAGGAGGCAGGACCTGGCTGTGGGAGCTCTGAGCAGAGGGGGACAGAGCTCTTTGCTCTCCTTGCACACAAAGGGAACCTCTCCCAAGGTGACCCTGTCCCACCCCAGGCTCACCTGGCCTCCCCTCCCAGGCTATTTCCAGCCCTGTGCTCCTGTTAACCTGGAATGACCTGGACTTGGAGCTGCACAGGAGATAATTTTAGCTCCACTCCAGAGCCAGATCTGGATTCACTCACAGCCCCTGCAGCTCTGTCTTAGAAAGGCATTGGGAAAGTATTTCTGGTTGCTTATAGCACAAACACTTGGGGCCAAATCCTGCTCAGCTTTACATTGTGTGAGTCCAGTGACCTTTTGTTTGATTTACGTCATGGCAGGGTTTTTTTGGCCATTCATTCTGGCTTTGGAGGTGTTTGTCAAATGCCAGAAACTTCCATTTATCATCCAGGGAGCCATTGGCATCATGGAAATAGGCCTGTTGTCTGTACTTTCAGGTTTCCTGGGCACCTTGCCTTATTAATTCATGTCTTTAGCAGGAAGCAATGGAAAGTGCTTTTTAAAGCAAAAATATAGTTGTTATATTGAAGGGCTATCATAATTTAGAATCTTTTAGTCTGGCACTAATAACTGTAACTCACTGCATTCACTTTTGGAGGGAGGCTTAAAATAACTTTTTAAATGTATTAATATTGTACTTGTTGAAATATAAAATAGACCCGGAGATTTTAATTTAATATTAGCCCCAAACAACAAAAGCAATCTGAATTTGTGGAAGGGAATTCATACTGGAAGAAGTTTTCTTTACATTTTTACATGATTGGAGTAGCACTCTGTGCTTCAAATGAATGTGGTAATTTTAGTGGTTGATTGCATAGCAAAGTAAACCTGAATAGCTGGGCTTTATTATGCAAGAATTCCAGCATGTCAAAAAGAAAATTAAATTACCTCCATATCTTGCAACCCTGCCTAAATTGTCCTCACAGATAATGCCAGTGAGGCAGGGAGTGTGGCCACAGCCCAGAGCAGGGTCGTGTCCAGGGTCACTGGTTCACTGCAGCAAAGACCTGATCCTGCCTCTGCCCTGCACAGAGGATGATGGAACCACAGAGTCCTGGAATGCTTTGGGCTGGAAGGGACCTTGGAGCTCATCCCATCCCTGCCCTGCCATGGCAGGGACACCTTCCACTATCCCAGGTGGCTCCGAGCCCCATCCAACCTGGCCTTGGACACTGCAGGTTGTCAAGGGCCTCATCACCCTCACAGGAAGGAATTTCTTTCCAATGTCTCATCTATCCCTGCCCCTGGCAGTGGGAAGCCATCCCCTGTGTCCTATCTCTCCATCCCTTGTCCCCAGTCCCTCTCCAGCTCTCCTGGAGTCCCTTCAGGCACTGGAAGGGGCTCTGAGCTCTCCCTTCTCCAAGTGAACATTCCCAGCTCTCCCAGCCTGGCTCCAAAGGGACTCCAGCCCTTGGATCATCTCCGTGGTCTCCTCTGGACTTGCTCCAGCAGCTCCAAATCCTTCTGCTGTTGTTCCCCAAGGCTGGAGGCAGCTCTGCAGGTGGGGTCTCACCTGAACAGGGCAGAATCCCCTCCATTGACCTGCTGGCAGAAATCTCTGTGCCAGGGAGAGGTTCCAGGGTTTGGAGAGCAGTTGATGGCTTGGAAGGACCAGTCACTGTGGAGAAAGGACTGATCACTGTGCAGGAGTCACTGCCAAGCTCAGCAGTGTGAGGTTCTGCCTTTGCTGGTGTCTCACAGGTTCTCCCTTTATTGTTGCTCCTCCACAGCACTAACACACTATCACTGCTTTCTCTTTTTTTTTTTTGTCAGCTGACGAATGTTTTTTATTTTCATAGCTTGTCCCACTGGGTTTTGGGGCCCTGATTGCTTTCATTCATGCAACTGCCACAACGGAGCACTGTGCAGCCCCTACGATGGAGAATGTAGATGTACCCATGGTTGGACGGGGCTCTACTGCACTCAGCGTAAGCCTTTCAGGGACAGGGAATCTGTCAAAGTGTGTGCTGCTACCTCGTGTCTCTTCCAAGTATTGCAGGTTTTTTTCCCTGGAAAACCACGCGCTCCTTACTCCTGATAACCTCACATCACCCCTAAGAAAATAGCCCTGAAGCTTTCCAAGGTTTTTTATGCCTTTGGCGCTGGGTAAAGGAGCGGGAAATCATTTAGATTATTGATTCATTGTTAGAATTTGCACAGTCAGTGTCGCTGCTTTTAAATGCCCCAGTATTTGTGGTCTGATTTAGGAAAATGTTTGAGATTTCTCACCCTAATGCCAAATTACCGGGATGAAAGAGGAGATCCAATTCTGGTTGAGCCTTTTGAGAAGGTTCTTTCACTTGCAAATAATTGATTGATCCCTGGTCTTCCAGAGCGTTTCTGTTTAGCATCTTCTTTCACTTCTTGAAAATGTAGTTTGTATAGATGGGTCAAGTTTTCATTCTTCTGCAAAACTTAAGAGGCAATTCTGTAAAGATGAGAAACATTACTTCAAGAAAATTGGCTGTCACAGTATCTCTGCATTTAGACCATCAAATAAATGTCATTAAATAAACAGAGGCTGAAAATCCATAGATTTATAAGCCCACATACTTTGCCCTGATAACACATCTGAGTTTGGTTTCAGCTTATTCCTTACTCTTTCCTTGTTCTGATTGCTGAAAGGTTGCCCAGCTGCTTTTTATGGGAAGAACTGTGCCAATGTGTGCCAGTGCCAGAACGGGGCCGACTGCGACCACATCACCGGGCAGTGCACGTGCAGGACGGGATTCACGGGCAAACAGTGTGAGCAGAGTGAGTACAGTGACCCCAGCCCTCTCCTTCTCCAGACAGGGGGCTGTGTTTGAGAATTCTTGCACAAACAGGCTCCTAAATGAGGTGGTGATGTCAGCAGGACAGTGACCTTAGGTACCTTCTATAGTCCATAGGGAGGAGAGAGCACCTCTGGAACAGCGGGCAGTCTAAGCATAAAGAAATTCAGTGAATCCCTGCAAATTGGGCATTTCATTCCCAGGCTAAAGATAAGTGAGAGAAAGCAAATTACTTCCCAAACAACTGGTAACCTGATGAATACACACCCAGCCCTACAGCTGCCTCAGGTCTTGTTCATGCTGCCTCAGGTCTCCCAATGCATGAAGACAGAAGGGTTAAAGGGAATAAGTCCTTTCTGCTCTCTGCCTTCTAAAGAATATTGGGGATATGGGGCTTTCCCACAGAAATTATGCTGTAGACATGGACCAAATAAAATTCATCTTTACAATGAAAGCAGATGAAGGGAAACAAGGTTGCCATTGTAAGTAGTGTTTCCCAGTGAACCTCAATTCCCTTGCAAGGGATCTGGAATGTCTTGCTGGAATTGTTGTCCATGTCCCACTGGAATATTTAGCAGGCTGTGCCAAATGGCTTCTTTAAAGCACATGGAATGAGGGTCCTGGACACTGGGTGTCCTATAACTGGATAATTACATGTTTGTCCAGTGCAGTAATTCACCAGGAAATTCTCACACACTTACTGGGACTCTAACCACAGGTGAAATCCACCTCATCTTCCCAAGGCATTAATTCCACAGGGTTCCCTGATGTTTTTTGGCAGTAAGGTAATTCAGTAACATTCCTGTGAGATCTGCAAGGGAAGGCTCTTTAACTGTACCTTGATACAAGGATCTTTATGAAAATGTTTGTGCATGTAACTTAATTCATAAATGTGGTTTTGCACACAGTTGCATTCACAGCAAAGTGAATATCTCTGGGCCAAATTTGCGTTTGTGGGGGATTGCACATGGCACCACTGTAACTCTGTAAGGGGCCAACTTTCTGGAATTTGGGGACATCCTTCACTGTAGCCACAATCAAAATAGGAAACTAAAGAATCCCACAAAGAACTGCACAATAGCAGATTTTATACAAGGAGCTGCTTTATGATTTGACCCCTGTATAAAGCCTGAGGCTTTCTTTTCTATCCAAACTACAAATGTATTTATTTACTTGTTTTTCTACTGTTTAATCTAAAAGAATCTCTTCATTAAGGCTCCCTCCTTCTCCAAATCCTGCTGAATGGGCAGTCACACTGCATTGCAGATGAAATGCTTAATTGCAGGCATCATTTCTGTGGTGCAGTCCCAAAATTTAGGCCTTATTCATTTTAAGTAGGCTGCAGGCTAATAAAAGAATGAGCATTAATTGTAATGATTTTATTTTTTTCTTTATTTGAGTACCAACAGATTAAAGACACAATTTTAATACACACTGCAAATCAATAAACAGATACTGGCTATGGTTCTCTACTTAATATTAAATTTTTGACTACAAGAAGCTCCTTTGAGACTGACATTGGGGAGGTGCTGTCAGGCAATGAAAAACATTTGCAGTGACACACAAGGAGTCACATCTTGAGCAATATATTCCACAGGATCATGGCAAGGGTGCATGTTTTCAGTAATGCAGCTTCTCCATGGAAATAAGTGGGATGTGACAGACATTGTTTCTTTCAATTTATTCTTGAATAGTGCTTCCAGAAGTACAGTAAGCTGCCTACAGATTTATTGTAATGGCCCATCATGGTAATTGCATGAATAAATTTCTCAGCTGGACATTCAATCATTTTGTCTTTGATAGAAACACAAAGACAGGATAGAAATTCCTTCTGTATTAGGAATCCTGACACCGAAGCAGAGCAAATCAAACCATTCAGATGCTCAGTTCTGAAATTCCACCTGCAATGTTCTGTTCACCTCCTGGCAGCAGTAGGGATGAGTAAGAAAGCAAGTGGGGTTTATTTGGTAAAGGCTGTTGGGTTCATAAAAGGTTCATTAAAACTTTTCTTTGCAACTGCCCCCATGAAAAAAAAAAAAAAAGGTAGGTTGGTAAAGAATGCTGAGCTCAAGCTCTGTTAAACTCTGAACATTTGTAATATACATCAAGTCTTCTAAAGCCTTTGTACCTATCACTGATTTCATTCTATGAATTTTCCAGAAAGTTACATCTTAATAAGTAACAAACTGCACACAGAATACATTTAGCTTCTGCTTTAGACTAATAATAATTTCACATTAAGGTGTTATCCCAGAGATCCTAAAACCAGGGAGACTTCTCTACCGAATTTCCCATGGCAAGTGGAAAATTTTTCCCACTTCCCAAAACCAGTAGAATTCTTTCCAATGTTTTTCTTTGGCTCCCCAGAGTGCTCTCCAGGAACATTTGGTTATGGTTGCAAACAACTCTGTGAGTGCATGAACAATGCAACGTGTGACCACGTCACAGGCACTTGCTACTGCAGTCCAGGCTTCAAAGGAATCCGATGTGATCAAGGTACAGTGGAATTCTCTCTATAAAATCCCTCTCTCCCTCTCTCTCTTCCCCCTCTCCAATGATGTACTTGCCTTTAAAAAAAAACACAGTGTTTCAAAAATGAAATGCACGATTCAATTTACAGTGTGTTATGAATTACTTTTAACAGCGGCTCTTATGATGGAAGAATTAAACCCCTATACTAAAATTAGCCCTGCTCTTGGATCAGAGAGGCACTCAGTGGGAGCAATCATTGGAATTATTATTCTCCTTCTAATTATTATGGTCTTGCTGGCACTCTTTGTGTGGTATCGACGGAAACAGAAGGAGAAGGGCCATGACATGCCAAGTGTATCTTACACTCCAGCCATGAGGATGACTAATACAGATTACTCACTTTCTGGTAAGGGTCTTTTTATGTTAATCAAATCCAGACTCATATTCCTGTCTGTTGGGGAAATACAAGTTTCTGTGATGTGTAACGTGTTATTGAGCCTCAAAAATAATGACACTTCCATTCTTCCTCAGAATACCATGGTCTCTAAACACATAAATGGGACAGGAAAGCAAATATAAAACTGATTTAAGCTGTTTTCTGTGTGGAAGTTGATATGGGATATACCTAGGCAAGAAATACGCTGCATGGAATTTTGAGTCATGTGCATTCCAGTTGCAGTGCAGAGAAGTTTCCCTTTGTGAAACCTTGGGAAGCCTTTTTTTGTTTGAGGAGTGGGATTGGCTGGGTCAGTCATAAGGTTTGGGTTTTGTCTGTGTTGCAGTTTGTGATTTGAGGTGTTGTCACTCTCTGCTGTGTGCAGACCAGTCCTTGTCCCAGCTGGTGGGAACCATCTTCCCAGGAGCTGAGGAAAGGAGAGAGGAAGGTCTTCAGGATCAGTGCATTCATCCTTCTTTCTATCCTACTGCTGTGGAGGACAGCTTTTCTTGACAGATTGCTAAATTTTGAGGGATGTGATCTCCTTTTCAGTGCTGTCCTTCTTCTTCATTCTTCTCTGGACAATATCAGGGGTGATGCCAGGCAGGAGATGGCTTTTCTTCCTTCTGGTTTTTCCACTGTCTCAGTGGGGATCTTCTCAGGGTTTACTGCCCTCGGACTTCTTCTCTTCCTTTAAATGGCTGAAACTCCAAGCCCAAGTAAATACAAGCCCTTGGGGCAGGCAGAGGTTGGCCCAGCACTTTCTGTTTCCCCAGGACTGCAGGTTTTTTTTTCTTTCTGATTTTTACTCTAAATGTACAAGGCCCCTTGGCTTCTCTGCTTTCTCAGGGGGGCACAGCTGAAGATTTTTATGGACTTCCCTGCCAAGGATGTGCCTGGAAGGAGCCTCTCCCATGAAGCCAATGATTGTAATGCCTGGCTACACCTGGAATTTAACCACAGAGCTTCTCATGGCACAGTGGCTTCAGTCCTTGTGCCAGGGACATTTCCCATCATGGGCTCTCTGCTGAACACCATTGATTACACTCATGTCTGGACCACTCAGCAGAGCATTCCTTCTTCTGATAGCTACAGATGGGGGGAGAAATTATCATAGATCTCCTTTATTCCTTCTTATTTCTGAATTTTAGCTTTGCTGGCTCTTACTTAAGCTGCCCATTTGGGTAAGAAACAGATATTCTCCACATTCATCTCAGGTGCAGCCACCTTTCCCAGAGCTCCTGATGCAATAGGATTCTTAATGAGGAACAAAAGTATTTTGCAGATGGCTGAATTCCTGAATACATCTAAATAGCTGGGGGTCCCGTCCCTCATCTGCACTGAACCTGGGAGCTCTTGGTTCTTGGCCTGGGAGTTTAGCTCTGGCCCTTATGGCATTGCTGCTCTGTGTCAGGTCAGTTTGTAAAAACCCTCAATACCAAGTCCCCACAAACTCAAGCAGCACCAGGTCAGGGGGGTTTCATGAGCTTCTCTAGAAAGAAATTGGAAGATGGTTCTTTCCTGTTCATGATGGGGATGCAGAGACTGGGCCTTTTCTTGCCTCTTACTTTCTTTGTGCAGTTCTTCTAGCAGTAGAAATTGTATCAGTCAGGAAGCTGCAGCAGAGTGGGGTCAGGCATCTCTTTCTGGAGGTCACAAGGACAGTTTTCTTCCTCCCCCTTGGAAAACTCTGCCATCTGAGCTTCCAGAGGAAGATTAAGATAGAAACACATTGCTCCATCTTCAGCTCATTAAAAATTGCCTGCAGGTGCCAGCATTGTTTCAAGTTTTGGGTTTTGCCCTTTTTAGAAGGGCATTTACAAATTCTAGACAAGAGCTTCTGAAAACTCCCTGCCAAATCCTGACTGTCCTCCAGCACATTCCCCTACTGAGACCTTCAGTAACTGCCCCAACTTTGGTCTTACCAATGCTGCTTCTCTTCCCTAGAGCAAAGAGGCAGGAAAAGGTGCTGATGTGCACCTTCCTCAGGAGAAACTGGAAAGGTGGGTACTGAGAGAAGCTCACAGGAAGGGAATATGTGGCTGGCAAGGCAACAGCTGTGTGTGTGAGGGCAGGTGTGCACACGAGTGTTACAGAGGATGCTGAAGGACAGCAGCAATATTGCACAGAAGCAACAGGTTTGCTTGTGGATTAAAGGCAGAATACCGTGTAGATGTACTTGTCCAATGGATCTAATCCCATGTAAACCCAGATACTTTGGCAGGAATTCCACCTGGATGGCTGCAGCATCCAGCCCTCTGAGGGTTGAAACATTATGGCTCTCCTGAATCCCCAGTGTTTATTTTGCCTGTTTACTCTTATTTGGGTAATGGTGATGTTGCTTCTGAACACACAGATCCCTGGCTCCTGGAGGCAGCAATTTCTTCCAGCACATTTATTTCTGGAGGATGTTTTTGGTCTTTACAGACTCAGCTCTTGTGAGGCTGATAATCCATGCATGTGTGTGAGAGAGATTACAAGGAAGGGGAGCCCCCTGGGCAGCCCTTGGACTCTTTGGCATTTGTGGATGAAGGTTGTGGCAGCAAAACACACACTTTGCCCAGCAGCCAGAGGAGAAGAAAACCAGCCATGCTGGGAGGGCTTATCCACAGCACATGGATCTAAGAGCAAACTTTCCCAAATGAGCCTGGAATCAAAATGGTGCTCCCCAGCATGAGAGCATTGCACTCAAAGAATATTTTAAAGTGCAGGTTGTTTAGTTCAAGGAGATGGGGCCAGAAGGGAAAACTGTGTGGTGGTGCTGAAGAGCAGCAGAGATTTCTTAGTGGGACTTTCATAAAGACTTGGCTATGGGCTTGAAGTGATGTTTGAGGTCTTATCAAGGTCTTAGCAAACTTTCTGGGATGGGTGAATACTCTGCTGAGAGCCAAGAGCTAAGCAAAGCTTGCCACAAATAAAACATCGTGGATCCTGAAGCCTAGACAAGACTCTTCCAGAAATGATCTGCAGATGATGGGTGGTGGGAGGTGGCAGAGTGAACCCTCCTGTTTGGAGCCTTCAGCCGTCTCACTGACACCGTGTGGGCAGAGAAGACCCACACAAAGAGAAGGAAGCAGTTCCATTTAGCAGTTGAGAAGTCTGGGTTTGTATTTATCACAGAGTGCTCACTTATTCCCTTTTTTGTGGCTGGGCTGGTGCCCAGTTTCCACAGAACTCTCCTGCAGTATGGTGGCTGATGCTCTCTGTGGCACCCCACAGCTCAGGCTCAGAGCAGGAGCTCAGTCTAATTCCCTTTCCTTTAGGCATTTAAGTCTTTCCTTACTGTTGAGACCAGAATAAAATTCTCACCTTTGGGAAGAGAGAGATTTTTTTGTGGGTCAGGGTTTTTTGGTTGGGTTTTTTTAAACAGGAATAGCATTAAATTTGAATTTGATGTATTTCCAGCCAGCAGTTACAAGAGCTTCATGAATAAATGTGTAGAAAATGGACTGTGCTATCAAGGTAAATCACTTTGGGTGGCTACTTAAGTATTGACCAAAGGGAACTGTGCAGAAGGAGTAATTCTGAGTTCAGGGGGCTGCGTGCAAGGGGGGGAAGAAAAGGATTTGGGGGGATGTGTACAAGCTCAGGGTCATTAATTCAACGCTGTGCTAAGTAGTAGAGCACTCTGGTAGAGTTTTATTTCAGCTCGTTCTGGGTGCAGAAAACAAGCCCCAGCCAGCTGAGCTGGGTGAAGATTTGCATTGTCTCAGGTGGCTCCAGTGACATCAGTGCACACCCCAATACCACAGCAGGGCCAGAGGGTCCTGCCTCTTCTTCCAGCTGCTCCTTGCCCACAGCCAGTGGATAAGGGAAGGGGGAAGGCAGAGCTGACACCACCAACACTTTCAGAGCAGAGAGACACAAATCCAAGTGTCCATGTTTAACTGGGACCATGGGCTGTGGGGAGGGAGGACAGGCCCTTGAGCCAAGCCCCTGAGCAGGCTCGAGGCTGTGTGAGAGCAGCTGTATCGATGGGGGCACACACTGACATGAGGGGTGGGATCCAGCCCCAGTTCCCACTGGCAGACCCCAAGAGAAATGTATTTCCTGTTGGTTTTGTTGTAAATGTCCCAGAGCTGTAGCTGGGGGAGATGGCAGAGCCCCGGCAGCCTGGCTGACAGATGTTCAATGCAAAGACTTCAGCTCTGGAATCACATCCTGGTCTGAGATAATTTGTTAGCAGCAACTCTGGAAAGCAGCTGGGACTCAAAGGCTCTGCACTCACCACAAAATCGAGCTGACCTCGAAAATCCCTTTGCATGTTTCAGCAGAAAAGAAGTGCTTGGTCAGAGCTGCACATGCAGGAGCAGCTTCCCCATGAGCCCTGAGCCACAGCCCTTATGTAAGAGACACCCTGCAGATAAACCCTGCTTGGAAACAGGATATTCTGCAGTAAATTAAGCTCAGTCTAGATCTCCACAAGATGTCAGCAAAGCAAAGTGCATGTTCAGAGTGAGGCAAAGGCAGAGGGCAAGGAGGGGAGGGTGATGGTGGCTGGGGACCCCAGTGCCAGCCAGGTCCCTGTCCTTCCTCACCCATCACTGCCAGCCTTCAGTGAAGGTGGTGATGGGCTCAAGCAGCCACCCCAGCACTTCATTACCCTTTACACGAAGGTGTTCCCCACAACCAACCCCTCTGCCTGCAGTTGGGGCTTTATTAAAGCCCATTCATTTGCTCCTTACAGGGCCTCGTTGTTTAAATGATGCTGCTCCAGTTGAAATTTTCCATCCCTTCTCCTGATGGCACTTTGAAATGTGTATCCATTTGTTATGCAGCTGGAACCAGACTGGGATTGATGTTTTCATTAGAACTGCCAGTATAAATATGATGCCTTTCTTGGTAAATTATTCTCCTTGGTAAATGTGTTTATAACTTAAATTGAGGAAATAGATAAAATGTCTCTGAGCATACAATGTAACTACTCAGGTTTTCCTTTCAGCTTTGGTTTTTAAAAAGCCTTTGCACACAATGTAAAATGCTTTGGACTCCTTGGTACAGTTATAGCACCTTGATTTCTAACATTACTCCTGGTTCTGTGACAAAGAGATTTCATTTGTATCAACTGCAAACTGCTCAGGGGCTCTTCCATACAATAAGCTAAGCAGGCAGCTGCGTTGCATTTCCTGAGTTTTGCCTCCCTCCTCTCCCCTGCAAAGCAGCTGGACTGTCAGGAATGACTTCATTAACATCTTCAAGGAGATAACACTGTATTATTTAAATATTTTGCTTTTTTTCCTCACATATTTATTGCTAATAGTCAAGAGCTTCACACCATAATGCAGGATAGGTTACATCTGCAAATGTTTGAGAACATCCAGTACTCCAACAAAGATTTCTAAACTAGATTGTCTCTACCTTGTTTTCAGTTTCTTAAGAACTGTTGTGGCTTCCAAAGTATTTTGTGATGACTTGTTTTCTTCCCAGATATATCCCAAGGTAGCAGCAGTGTTCATTGTTTTTCCAATCCAAGCTACCACACTCTCTCATGTGGGGTGACTTCACGCTTCTTTCCCAGTAATCTGGATGGAAACAGCTCCTGTAAGGTAGATATTACCCCACCCCATGTAGCAATGTTCTGATCAGTTCAAGGAAATCAACCAAAGCAATGTCTCTGGGGCCCTGTTGTCTGCCAGCATTATTTCCAACTCCAGGGTAGCATTCCTGACATCCCAGGCACTGAAAGGTTGGATTTGCCTTCCCTGTATCTTCCCAGTCCCTGGGAATGGGAATTGGAGTCTCATGCCTGTCTGGGTCAGCAAGGCTTGGTGTCTTAGCAACTCTGAGGTATGTTTGCTTCTCAGAAGAGATAAATAACTCAATAAATATAATTATCCAGTAAATCAATGGAGCATTAATCAGTAATCTCACTTCGCTGTTTTGTTCTTTCCCACATCAGACACAAAATCCCTGCTGACACAGACAAGCAGAAAGATGCAAGAAGGTACCTGGGGTGCTTTTGAGGACTGTCCTGACCCATTCAGGGACATTCTGGGAGCTCTGCTGTCACTCCTGGCTCTCCAGCAGAGCCATTCCAACCCTGCCACTGGAACATCCAGGAGCACCTTCCTTATCATTTGTTGCAATTGATTCCCTCAGACCATTCATGAACAACACTTTAGCAGTAAATTCAGCACTTTAGCCGTAAATTTAGATATGGCAAATGGTAAAACAGCTCTTCCTTTGGAGTATTAAATAAGCCCAGATGGAGCAAAGCAGGGGGAGCAGGGGAAAAAGGAAATGCAATTGATTTCATCAAGGTTGTCAGCTTTAAAAATTATGGTATTTCAGGCTGTGTCACCTTAATCCAAATGTAACTATTCACTGGAATGCCATACAAACAAGATTAATGCAAAAAAGACAGTATTGTACAGGATAGGCAAAAATATCTCTGCATGTGCTCCTGTAAGTAATTTCTTGGTTGTTAAAAGGAAATCTCATTAAAATGTAATAAAAAGGCTGGCTCCAGAGATTTCTCAGAGAAATGTTTAGACAGATGTGTAAATATGTTTTTTGATGTAGATGGTTCCCTTGCATCATGAATTTTTGCTCCCCAAATTGAAAGTGCAAACGCTCATAATGTCAAATTCAGGATGAGTGTCCATCTGGACCACTAATCCATTTGCAGAAATTTAAATGAATTCAGAAAAGGTCAAAGCCAGCACCTATCCTGGATTCCCAGCCTGCAGTGCCATCTTCTCACAGAGCTACTTCAAAAATGAAGCTGCTGGAAAGGTTTAATCCCCAAGTGGTGCTTTGGGATTGGCCTGGAAGCTGCTCCCCCTGCTGCAGCTCTGGCCATTGTAGTCAGTCAGGTTGTCCTGATAAAAGACTTGGAATAGAACTGGTATTTTCAGGGTATTTATCAAAATATATGGCCTGATATTTCCTTTAGATCCCCCAGCATCTCACTTATTAATGAGAATGCTTTGCACTGCTGAATAGCTGAGGATGGCCAAAAATACACTTTGTCTGTCTGCAGCTCTGCAGCCAAGTAAGACAAAGGAGCAAATAAAGCCCTAATAGCTGCCTTAACGAGTTCATTTCCAAATCAGTTTGCCTGGTGCCATTCTCACTTTCTGCAGAGAAATGTGCACAAGTTGAACTTGGAGGATTCATTTCTTTCTAGTGCCAGCTGGGGTCACAAAGGAACCAGCACAGATGCAAAATGAAAAAAAAAAAATGGCAGAGGAATCTCTGAAGTGCTGAGCAGAGCTGGGGATGTGTTTCCCTCCCCTCCCTGTGCTCCAAGGAGATCAGGCCTGGAGCCATTCCTCTCTCAGCCTGGGCAAAGCACCAAGGCAGGACAGCTGGGAGCCCTGCTCCACTTTGAGGAGGATTAAGGAGAGTTTTCTCTCCTGTGCTTCCCTGCCCTTCTCTCCTTTCTTTCTGTGTCTTTTGCCTTTTCTCCCCTCTCTTCTTGGTGATCCCTCCACTCTATTATCTTTTTTATTTCTCCTGTCCCTTTTTCTTGTCTCTTTTCTCCCCCAACTCTACACTGTAATTCCTATTTCCTTCCTGCTCTCCTCTCCCATCCCTGTCCCATCTGCAGGATCCCTGGCTGGGGGCTCCCAGCACTGTGTGCTGACCCTGCTGCAGTTCCCAGGGTGGCACCTCTGCAGGGAAAGAGGTGGGTGAGGCTTTAGCAGGGGCTAAAGGGCCCAGCACTGCACAGGGGACAGTTGGTGACAGGATGGGAGCAGGGCCAGGATTCAGCAGGGACAAGGATCTCACCTCCTCATTCCCCCTCTGCCAGACAGACATTTGGCCACTGCTCAGGTCCTGAAGGTGAATCATTGAAGCTGCTCAGAGACAATCACCAGGGGAGGCATTAAACCCTCCCCAGTGTGTTTGTGCCAGTGGAGCACAGCCTGGAACACAGGCAGGAGGAAAACAACTGGGAGGAGAAGGGGGAGCCTTTGAGAAAAGACTGAAAAAAGGCTTGGCTGCTTTTATCTGGCAAAATGAATGCTGAGGGGGAGCATGATTGCCATCTATAAATACAGCAAGGTAAACACGAGGAGGGAGGAGAGCTGTTTAAGGGAGATGACAGAGCTGGCTCGAGAACAAATGAGGATGAACTGGCCATGAATGCATCGAAGCTGGAAATTAGATTTCTACCATCAGATCAGTGAGATTTTGGAATAGCTTCCCAGGAAGACTAATGGGACAAAGAAATCTGATTACTGTTAAAATGGAGCTTGATCAGCTCTCTCTGAGGGATTATGTGCCTGAGTGTTTGCAGTAAAAGGCAGCTGGACACAGGGACTAGGGGATCCAAGCCCTTCCAGTCCTGTCCCCAGGTGCCAGCAGGAGCTTGGAGGGCTGAGCTTCATCTCTGTACAAGGTCCCTGAGAATGGATCTGCAGCTCTGAGGCTCAGGAGGAGGCTCCAGCATTTCAGGGCAGGCTTTGAACTCCCAGCACTTTGCCACAAGTAACTGCTTTTCCCATGGGAGAGAGCTTGGCAAGTGAGCTCAGGAAAATGCTGGGACCATTGGAGTCAAGAGAGATTTTCCTGTGAGTCTAAGTGAAGCCAAACCTTGACCTTTGTTTATGAGCTCCTACAAGTAGGTTTGACCTTTTTTCTCATGACATGTGGCAGCACCAAGTAGTAATGATGCTGCAAGTTACCGAGGAGAATCAGACATGAACTCAGGTGAACTTCTCCCACAGAATTACTGCACCAAAAATTTCCAAAGCACATAAATAGAGATTGCCTACCTCCATACCCATGTCTTCACATTAGAGATCTCATTGCTGAGCCACAGACCAGGCTTCAGATGCTGAGGACCTGTTTTGCTCAGAGGGTGTTTGGCAGAACCACTCACAGAACCACCCTCAGGGCTTTAGTGCCAGCTTTGTGTCTGAATTTTTGAACTGTGCATGAAGTAAAAACAAATCTCACTTTTACCAAGTGCTGCAAAGTTTGTGAAGAATCCTCAGTGTAAAGGATGAGGCTGCTGCACTGGTCACAAGCAAATGGAGGATTCTCACCTTGAGCTTTTGCAAAGCTCGTAATTCCACCCTCATTCCCTTCCAGCACCACAGCAAAAGTCCAGGTGTTGGTTTCTACAGACATCATAAAAATCAATTGCTATTAGATGTGCTGAATTTTTAAAGCCAGCAGTTTCACATCTATTAAAGGAAGTTCTAAATTCTACCAAAGACTTCACATAAAATTAGAAACTGCAAAACAGAGGTCACTGGAAATGGTCTGACTGGATGTCACCCAGCTAATAAAAAAGAATTCAGTACAGAAAGCAGCATTGAAGTACCTTTGACTAAAACTTGCCCAAGAAAAAGGAGGACTGCAAAGGCAGAATGGCTGCAGAATGTTCAGGATGGGCATCTAAAACTGAGCAGCACAACCTTGGACCAGGGAGATCTGAAGTCAGTAGTTAAGGAAATAAATGTCAAATTATTGATTGCTCTCCTGGAAGATAAAGGTATGATGGAACTCCTGCCAGAACTTCTTTGCCTAATCACCATGGATTTAAAAACCTGGGCATTGACAAATGCCTGGTGGTGATCAAGTGGCCACTGTCATCTATCCAGCTATTTCAGACAGGCAGATAATGGCTTTGCTTTACTCAGGCTGGTATCTCGTTGATCTTAAAGGAAAAGTTGCCAGATATGAGGTAGTTTTAACCAAATTGCTAAAGTTACCAGCCTGGAATTTTAATGGATGAATTTGCTATGAAGGATTTCTTCCTGCAGAAAAGCAATTTTGCTTCACAGTAAAAATTGAAGTATATTCTATCTTTAAAAAAAAAAAAAAGTTAACAAATTATAGTGTGTTAAGAAATGATAGTAGCACAAAGAGACAGCTATAATCACATTTAGAAAAACTGCATTCAGAAAAACTTAGAAATGTCCCCAAATCGTTTCATTAAAAAAAATCAATTCTAGCCCGTAGCTCTTCATGCCAAATTTTAGGTTTGTGAGCTGATTTATAAATCCTGCAAACTCACAGCTTTTAATAGAAACCCTAAGACTTTAATAAATGTGCTCTGAGTGGTGCAGCTGGGTTGAAAAATCAGCATTTGTGTTCTGGCTGCAAGTTTTGAAGAGAAGAATGAAGCCATGGGCTCTGCTGAGGAGAACTGATAGTGCCAAGGGTTGAATTCCTTCCAGTGACCACATTCCAAATGGATCTGCTCTTCATCCCCCTGACCTGCTGGATGTCCAACTGCCCCATCCATCCACTGTCCATCCATTCATCCATCCACCATCCATCCATCCATCCATCCCATCCATCCCT
>VWZU01016808.1:1405912-1439730 GCA_013397095.1 Sterrhoptilus dennistouni | reverse complement strand
TCCATCCATCCATCCATCCATCCATCCATCCATCCATCAATCCGTCCATCCATCTCTGCCTCTCCTGTCTCTGTTTCCATTCCCAGTTTGGGGAAGCACAGGGAACTGCTGGATGATCCAGAAATGACTCCTGGGCTCTCCAGGCTCCCTGCAGATTTTCCTCAGTGTCCAGGGACAGCAGGAGGACAGGGACAACCCAGGGATGCTGGACCCCAAGGTGGGGTGGCAGTAGCCCTGGGGGCTCTTGGAATGAACTGTGGAGGGGTGAAAATGCCTTTGGAATGTGGCTGTGTGTGCTGGGCCCCAGCTGGGATTTAATATCCCAATAGGCTTCAACACATTAGTGAGGGGTTTTGTTCCAGGTCTAAAAACATATTGAGACAGCTAAGCAAAAAGGAATGATAGATCAGGAAAAATGAAATGTTGTGGTAATTTTGAATAGTCTCTTTCAAATTTAGCCTCCTTTTTGTTAAGCGTTTTCTTGTAAATAGAGTAAAACAGCAGAGCTGAATGCTTCCAAACACAGCAGGAGGCTTCCCAGTCTGGAAGCAGACACAGGAGGGCAATGACGGCTTCATAACTTTTCAGAAACAAGGTTGAGATTTGCTCTTGAATTGACACTTCCTCAGGACCAGCTGTATTCCAGCAGCTGTGGCTTTCAAGGGAATAATGTGAGGAGGAAAACTGAGCACTTTTAGCACCTACAGCAACTCCCAGACCCCCCTGCAGGTGATCACTCACCTGTGGAGCCCTTTCTGCTCTGTCCCAGCCCAGTGGGGCTGAGCACCCCAAAGCAGAGCCCCTCTCCTCTCACTGCAGGCTCTGTCCCAGCAGCAGCTGCAGGACAGCCCTGGACTCTCCTCTTTGCTGGCAGATCCACAGGGGCCTCCTTTGTGCTCCATCATTGCCAAAGTTATTTTCCTTGAATTGAGAGAACTCGTGTCCCCTGCATCTCCTGTCAATGCCCCCACAGCTGCCTCAGCAGCCCCAGGCTGTGCATGCTGCTCCAGGGGGTTTGATCCATCCATCTCCATGGGTTCTTTTGGAGTCTCTCACCCCACATCCACAGGCATCTGAGTCATGGTTTTAAAGGAAATCCTGTGTTTTCCAGCATGTTTGTGTTCATGGCTTGGTGAAGTGACTTTCCTTTGTGATTTTCCCTAATGCTAGTGAACAGCTGTCCAACTCACACGGATAAAGGGCTGAGATGGTGAGGCCAAGGCAGGAGTCACCTCCCATTTTTGTTCCTGACATCCTTGGGCTGTAGTCTGGGGTGGGAACTGTCTGTCTCTTCCAGCATTAACCCATTATCATACTTTTTGAACAGCTCAGTAACAAAATCCTTGACAGAGAAACTGCAGACTGGAGACCCTACAGCTATCTGAATGAACTAGGTCAGTAATTTTTAAACACTTTAATCACTTTAGTAGACTTTAGAGCAAGTCCAAATCCAAATCAGCCTTTCATAAAGGCATTAACAATAATGAGGAATATTGGTGTTGTCTTTATTTCACGATCAGAATTGCCAGTAGTGAAAGATGGAGAATTAAAAATTGTTTCCTTTACCACAAAGCACAAACTGGGAAAGCAAAGTCAATATTCATTTTAGTCTCCCTTCCAAGGTTGCTCTGTTGAATCACTATCATCTACTCTATAAATGTTTTTTTAAGGACTAACTCAGGACATTAAAAATTCAAATTTGGCTTTCTTTTTTCTTTTCCCCCTTTCATGCTTAATAAAGCTTAGTACTAAATAGTGGCATCTTGATGAAGGTGTGGAGCCTCTGTGGGAGCTGGGGTGTGCAATGCTCCATTATCTCCCAGTAAATCATTCCGTGGCAATTCTGAACCACCAGCCAGTGCAGCCAAGCCAAGAGTGAAGTTTAATTGCCTGAGTTTATTCTTCCTGGCTTGAGTTTTCACAGAGTTTTTAGCAGCTCTTAGCTCAAATCCTGCCCAGATTTAGTGCTTTGGATGCTATTTGTTTTCCTATTTGAGCACTCAGAGTTTGGCTCATCAGTGGCTGAAAGCTTTTGCCCTTTCCTTTGCTGGGATTAGTAACATCTCACTGAAAATATGCAGGAGGAGGGAAAGTGCAGCATTAGGGAGTATTATGGGAATTTTAAGGTCAAGGAATGAACTCAGGGCAGCACCAGGCATCACATCCTGCCACTGCCCCTGGGCCCACACCGTGCCTTGCTCCAAAGACTCTTCCCTGCATCAGGAAAATCACAAACCTGTCAAGCTTCAGTGCAAAATCTTTTCATCCTTAACACCATCAATGTTTTCTGTGTAATAAGCTGCAGAACCACTGTAGTGCTTATCTGTATGTGACATGGAGGGGGCTGTGTGTGAGGCTTTCCAAATGCTTCTCAAACCACGTTCATTTTCCTTTTACCATTTTGCTGCTCCTTTTTTGCACACTATTTGCTTTCTTTGTGGTTAACTTGTGCTGTCCTGAGCTCCCCATGTGCCACCTCTGTTCTGCATTCATGCATTTTATTTTACCAGCAGAAACGATGCTAAATGCCTCTGCAGCAAGAAGGATCTAGAAGTGATAAATACTTTAGCTAAGGGGCCTCCAGCTAAACTCTCAGGTTTTTTTCCATAGTATTTTGCATCCAAGATAACTTTTTCTTTCTTTTTTGAAACTAATTGATGAAAATTAGATTCTTTTTCTTTCTTTTCAGTACCAGAATTCATGCCTGCTCGTGCTAACTTTCATAATGTTGAATCCTTGCTCAGATCAAGGCCATTTTTACATGAAAATAAAAAGTTTTCATTTCTTGGTATTACTGTTGTGCAATAAAAGCTGCAGGTTCCTCTAATGAAAATTTCAGAAGACAGTTAAAATCTTCAACGTTGAATTATAAACATAAAATAAAAATCTAATAAGGTCACACAGGGAATCTTGACTTTCAAACTTCATCAAGCACAGAAATACCACAGCTAAAAACATGTTCCACCTTCTGATGCCATGATCAGCCTTAGTTTCATAACATAAATGCTCCAACTCATGTGTTGGAAGAGCAGCCAAACCTTGGGCAGGGCTGGATTCAGTTAAAAAGTTAAAAATAGCAGTGGACAACTTCCCAACTCCTCTGCTGTGACCCCATGAATTGTCACAGAGGGCAGATGTGGGAGTGAGCCAGGAAGAGAGAGGGGAAATGGAGGCAAAATTTGGGATGGATGGAAACTCTCCACTGGTTTTTCAGCCCAAAGGATGGGACCCAGCAGATGAGGAGCACCAGGCTCCCAGAAATGTCTACAGCCCTGTCAGAAACTGCAGGTGTCCTAAACATGAATTATAGCTGGGGAAAGGAAATTGTAAGAATATCCACACCAAAATTAACTTGAACACTCATCTCCTAAAAGCTGCAGTGATAAGGATTTTCTTAATTGCAGTGGACCTCACCAGACTGCAGGTGTTTTACTTGTTTTGCAGGACTTTGTTTGCCAGGTTCACGTTCTTTCCAAGTGGGAAATGCAAGGACAAATCCTGGACTTTTACTGCTGCACATTTGTTAGTGTGCTTCAAATTCCAGGTTTTCAGAGAGCTGATTGTGTTCAGTGGAGTCTGGGGAGGAGCACAAGAAATTCCCATGTATGTGGCCTTGAGACATCAGAGTTTGGGGACTCTGTGGTGCCAAGAAAAGGTGGCTTTGTCACCTTCCTGTGTGTCACTGCCTGCCCAAGGCAGCCTGCTCCTTGTTTCAGGGAATGGCTTGTCCTTGCATTTTCTCTGTCTCACGTTACAGAACTGGAATTGGTTGCCCTGTGAGTAATCCCCCTTGCTCTAGTCCAGTCTGGACTGAGCAGTGGCAGAGCTTCCAGCTCTCATCCCAAGCAGGTCAAAACTCCCAAACCACTGACCTGAGCTCTTCTTGTCTCATTATCTGGAGCACTGGCCACAGCAGCTGCAGGCAGGGCTGGGTTTATCTGTGATGTTTTTTTAACAGCAGTCCTGGATGCAGACACTAAAGTGGGATTTGCAGCACATCAGGAGTGACTCAAAGCTGTGTTTATTCCAGAGGACCAAAGGCTATAAGTTTGATTCACAGCTGACTTCACTTTTTTCTCAGAGCCAAAAGGTGTGGAAAACTATTTCCAGTGGAGACTCTGATTTCACCCCAGCAGATAATTTAGCTTCAAACTTAAACCTGGACTTCAGTAAAGTGCCACATCCCTGGCCTGTTTAGGACTTTTCCACATTAACTACTTCTGCAGTTTAAAAAATAATGTATCTGTTATTCATTTCACCTCCCGAGGAACTCAGTGAATACAAAAAAATGGGTCATAAACCCACAGTTTTATAACAGATAAAAGAGAAAACTAAAGGCAGAATTACAGGGGGATTTCAGGTTGGGAAGGGTTGTGGGGTTGTGTGGCCCTCCCAAGGGCAATGCACCTCCCCATGGGTCAGCCTGGGTCCCCTTTGTTCCCTGCCACTGCCTCTCCATGGGTACAGCCCCTTCCCCTGGGAACCCCAGCTGGGAGCTCTGCAGCTGCTCCTCCCAGCCTTGCTCCGTGGGGTGAGCCCCAAAAGCTGCTTGGACACTGCTGCCCTTGGAGATTTGCTCAGCCCTGGCAGGAGGAGGATGTGTGACCCCCCAGGATGGCCTTGGGGAGCACCAGCCCTGTGGCTGTGGGCCAGGGATGAATTGGCTCCTCTTGCTCTGGGCACAGAGCTCCTCCTGCTCTGGGACACAGCAGAGGGCTCCTCCTGCTCTGGGACAGGGCACAGAGCTCATCCTGCTCTGGGACACAGCAGAGGGCTCCTCCTGCTCTGGGACAGGGCACAGGGCTCATCCTGCTCTGGGACAGGGCACAGGGCTCATCCTGCTCTGGGACACGGCACAGAGCTCATCCTGCTCTGGGGCAGGGCACAGAGCTCATCCTGCTCTGGGACAGGGCACAGAGCTCATCCTGCTCTGGGACAGGGCACAGGGCTCATCCTGCTATGGGACACGGCACAGAGCTCATCCTGCTCTGGGACAGAGCTGCCCAAACCTCCCAGTCTGCCTTGCCCTGTGTAGCAGGATGGGTCTGGGAATTGGCTCCTGGTGCAAAACAAAGCAGAAGTTGCTCGAGTGGCCTCGGGGGTCACTGGTGGCCAGAAGAGCCCCATCACAGAGAGGCAGTCAGGGGCCACCAGCCCCTTTCCTGTGCTCAGGGATGGGCACTGAGAACCAGAGCAAAGGGTTGGTTTGCCTTTGATGTACCAGTGAAACATTTATTGTCTAATGTAGCCATTTCCCTTATTTAGAAAAAAAAAATGAAGCTGTCATGAAAAAAGGGGTGGTGCAGCATTGCCCATGGCCATGACAACTTTTCTGCAGAGACCAGAGGACACACAAGGACAGATTGCTGGGAGACCTCTGGGACACGCTGTTTGTGGGGCTCTTTTTCCAGGGTAACTGAGTTACTTGACTGGGAATCCCATAAGCCACAAGGACATTTCTCAGTAACCAAATTTGTATTGATTGTCCCAGTCAATAGGAAATACCAGACTCTATAGCTAAAGAGATTTAAAGGCTTACATTAGATTTTCCTTTTGATTGATATCTAGGGTAATTTGCAGGAGTAAAAATGGAAAAGGTCCCCATCCCCTTCTGTCTCAGCTTCCGTGAGGAACAGCAAGTTCCTCTGGAGCTGCACAGGGCAGAATTGTTTGCTGTCAGCTCTGCTCCTGGTGCTGCACTCAGAGCACAATGGTCACTTAGGGACTATTGTCACATCAGTCACTGAACTGGGAAAATTCATGAGCAAAGTGATAGTAGGTAATTTAAGAAGGTTGTACACACCTTAGAGTCTAAGGCTGTGAGTTAAATAACACACTCTCCACAAACAAAACAAAGCCTAAAATTAGTCACAGAGTGCTGCAACAGCAACCTGCAGACTCAGATTTGAAAGGGCGTGGTTTAGGCTTCTTTCACACCATTCCAGTAATGAATGTCTCAGCAGATGGTTTTTATCCTGATCTCCTGATGGATGGCAGCTCTTGGTAACCCTGCTGCAGAGAGCTCTCCCTTGCAGGGAAACTCTTAAGCACATGCATAATTCCAGGCGTGCACAGACTCCCCACTGGAGCTGAGTGTGTGCTTACAGCTGAGGATGTGCTTAAGAGCCCTCCCTAAATGAAGGCCTTGATGTACAATTTAGAGGGAAGAATATATGCTGCTCAGTAGTCAAAGCAATCCAATTTACATAAATATTTATTTGTTTTCCATTATATATCATTTTTATGCAGGTGCTTGTGGGATGGATAGACGTCAGAACACATACATAATGGAAAAAAGCTTCAAAGGTATGGTATCCAGAGCTGCAGAACCCTGCCCAGGTGTGAGGAGGGTGTCCTAGAAGAGGTGAGATAGGAGCCCGGCAGAGGCAGGGAGGGACAGGCACCCTGCCTGCCTGGCTCCCAGCACTCCTGGCCCATCAGTGATGGATGCAAAGCTCCCCGGGGCCGCGGGCTCTGCAGCACAGGGAGAAAGGGAGGGCTCGGCTCAGGGCAGGAGGAGCTGCCCAGAGCACACTCAGGCAGGACCCAGGCCACCAATAAAGGCTCTGGGGGAGCTGCTGGTGGCAGAGCTGTCCCCTGCTCTTGGCTCCTGGCCATGCTGAGCTTAAAGAAAACCCCCAGGAGAGAAACTGCCCCTGCCCGTGCCCTTTGCTCAGAGGGATTTCGAGCAGAGCTGGATGTGAAAAAATGCAGAAGAGCCCCCCCTGAGGCCGAGGTCCCCTCTGGCACAAGCAGCTGTGGGCACCGACCCCAGGGCAGGTCTAAAACAGGATCTCAGATGAGTCATGAGCACAGGGACCAAGAGTTTTACATTTCACTTCTCCTCCACGTTTACATTCTAAATATTCCAGTTATGTCTGGACCACAGGAACACTTGGCACAGAGGTTCCCACAGCTCCTGGCAGGTCGGGCTGGGGTTGAGCTCACCGAGCTTGTGCTCCAGGAGATGGAGCAAGGGATCTGTTCTCCTGGGGAACAGGCAGCTTTCAGGCCGAGCTCCTTGATCTGAATCCAACCAAGGCTGTTCTGCCTGGGAATGTCCCTCAGGGAGCCGAGGAGGGGAAACTCCACAGAGGCTCTTCCTGCAGCTGCCCTGCCAGGCTGAGCTGCCCCAAAGCCACACCTTTGTCCCAGCTAACCAGGAATAGCAAAAGCTGTTCCACAAAAAATTCATTAACCAACTTATAGCCAGGCCTAGACATCAATATTCACTTTGTAGCTGCTGTTTTCAAAATACAGGGATGCAATATTTGCTAGAACATCACTTTACCAGACAGAATCACCAAAGGAAACCAAGGATCCATGACCAAGCTAAAAAATAAAGCTAAAGGAAAAATATCAAATAGATTATGTATGTATATGGTATATATGATTTATGATCTACAAAATAATCAATCCACTGGTTTCAGCTACTTCAATGATTCCCTTTTTCAAAAGAAAAATCTTATTATAATAGAGTTAGTTGTTCTCTTTACATGGAGCTCTTAACTTCATTAGTTTAAACTAAATTACTGTGTTTGCAAAGTTTAAAAGTA
Organism: Sterrhoptilus dennistouni; assembly: GCA_013397095.1. Lineage (NCBI taxonomy): Eukaryota > Metazoa > Chordata > Aves > Passeriformes > Zosteropidae > Sterrhoptilus > Sterrhoptilus dennistouni. Next base: position 1,432,174 of record VWZU01016808.1, on the reverse strand, counting down.
CCTTAAGCACATGCAGCAGGAACTCCCATCCATAGGCACAGTCACACAGAGGGGGACCAGTGGGGGCAGAGGAAAAGAATCACAGTGACAGCAAACTGTGAAATGAATTTTCAGCTATATCTTTTCCTTAATTTTTAGGATCCGAAGCATTTCCTTTACACGTTTATCTCTTTGCAAATTGAAAAAATCAGGCTCAGAAGGCACAGCTGGAATTCTCTGTGGCTGCTCAGCTGCCTCAGATGGGCAGGGCTGGCAGGGGCAGGGTGCTGGGACATGGGGACACACCTCCTTCCCAGGTATGGTTGGGAGCTCACCTGGAGGCACTCAGCAGCTGAGGGCTCTCAGAAGCAGCTGCCTTTGGCTGAGTGAAGGTTCCCAAGGACAATAAAGGTCAATTCCTGGGCTCAGGCAGCCCCAGGGCTCCGTGGCAGCCCCAATCCCAGAGGAGTCCCCTCCCAGGAGGAGCTGGGAATGTGCCCAATGTTCAGAGTGAGCTCTCCTTGCCCTGCCAGGCCCTGACTCACCACATTCCTCAGAAAATGGAGAAGAAGAAACTCCCAGTCCCAAACAATTGGATTCTGTCAGCAAAAAGACTTGGCAGGCAGGTGCCTGGTTTTTATCTATTTTCATCCACTTTAAAACCTTGTCTTTTCCCACCAGTGTGGTCTAACTGGGGCCAGCCTGTCCTGCAGCTGGAAGTGGTCTCTGGTGCCCCTGGACCACACAGAGCCTTGCAGGGAGGGGGCACAGGGGCTTGAGGCTGAGGCCAGGCTGTGGTGAACCTGGGCCACCTCCTGCTCCCCCAGTTCTCTGGAGAGAGCAGAGCTGGGGGCTGGACCCAGAGCAGAGGGGTGTCCCCTGGGCAGCCTGTCCCCAGGGGTGCTCTGGAACTCCAGGGGTCGGGCACAGAGATCTGGGATTGCCAGGTGTCACAGTGCCAGCCCTGAGCCCTGTGGCACCTGCTGACAGGGGCTCAACAGGCACGAGGGTTTTCAGAGCAGGTTCCTGAGCAGTTTCTTTCCTGTGCATGGTGCTCAGTGATACCAGTCCTGAGCTTCTCCTTTCAGCTGAGTCCTTTGGTTTTTAGAAGTTTGTTTTTTTAAATGGATACTGCTGCACTGATGGAATGATGTGACCTCAGTCAGGCACGACCATTTTAAGTAAAAACACCCATGCTTTGCAGAAAAGCCAGGAAAATCCCAGCAGAGAGAAGCACTGATCCCAGGGATGAAGGGCTGGGCTCAGGGTGGTTCCCCTGGCTGTTGTACAGGATGTGTCCCCACTCCTGTGTCCCTCTGAGAAGCAGCACTGGGCCCTCGCTGTGTCACTGTCCCTGCAGCAGCCAAGGCTGGCCAGCTTAGGGACAGCAGCCAGCACAACAAGGGTTAAATAGCAGGAGAGCACCTTCTACCAGGGCACAGCACCTCTCCCCACAACTTCCACCTCTGCTGTGGGACCCAAGACTTGTCAGCAGTGCCAGAGGAAATTCAGGGCAGAAGAGAGGAACCCAGTCTGTGGGAGGGACATTTCCAGTCCCTGCTAATAAAAATAAACCCTCCAAAGGTCTGGTGATTGGTATCCAGGCAACACAGAAGGCAGGGACTTCAAAATTAGAGCATATTCCCAATATTTCTCTGGAAGTCCAGCTGATTGAGTGCTTCCAGTGAGTGCCAGCACTGTGGGGCAGAGCTTCCACCTCCATGAGACTGGACCCTGTGGCAGGGAGGGATGAGGAGGCAGCACAGGCAGGGCTCACACATGGCCTGCAGTACCATGGGCTGAGAATCTCTAAATAGGTTTGTTCTGCTTAAATTAATTCAAGAAACAAAATTTGACAGTTTATGCCAGACTTCTTAATTATCCCCAAATTACCTTAATGACAAAGTAACTCAGGCTGCTTCTACAGCCTTTAGAGTTAAATCCTCCATGATCTTGCACATCATGTTTCTTGAGGGATAATGACTCCCTGGTGTACCCAGAATCCCAAACATCCACTGGTGCTCCATAAAATAATATTGTGTCCAAAGCAAAGGTCTGATCCCAGCCAGACACAGAGCTCTGTGTACGTCAGCAGGAATGGGCTCTCTGGGCTCTCAGGAACGTTGTTTCTCAACCTCTCCTGGGAAAAGGCAATTCCTGGGAGAGGCCAAACAAGTCTGGGCAGCCCAAGTGGTATTCACTGGTCTCTTCCAACTGGTCCTGGGAATGGAAGGGAAAGGCCGAGGGACACCTGCCTGGGGGGTAATGTCAGCCCTAACTGCAGTGCAGGTGAATTTTAGCTTAGGGAGATAAAAGTAGCTGAGCTGGATGAAATAAAACAGCTGATGTGATGGGATTTTTGCCTTTGCCAGCTGCAATGTGCCCAATTCCACAAACAAACCACACAGCTACTTACCTGCAGCTGCAGCTCTGCAGGAGGAGGAATTCTTACTCTGCTGTAGCAGCCAGCAGTCCGTTATAATCAACATTTCCTGAATGTGCACCCAGCTCTGGTTTGATTTGTTCCCTCCCAGCCATGGTGCTGACAGGGAATGCATTGCAGGGGGCTCTTGGGGCACAGAGGGAATCCTGCTTTTCACCCTGTGAGCACCTGCTCAGCAGCACTGCTTGGAATGGAAAAGTTTATGATAATATTTGTGTCCCTCACCCCAAAATGCAGAGCTGGCTCATTAAAGGCTGCCCAGGCTCTCCTAACCAGCTCTATGTTCCTGCAGTAGCCACCAGGAGCTGTAACTCACTGGCTGGTGGAGCTGAGCCTTTTACTTGTCTGTCTATGGTTTCCTCACCTCTAACACCAATAGATCCCAGACTGTGGCACCTGGATTTAAGTCACATATACAGCAAAAGCCAGCACTGAGCTTACTCATGTGCAGAAGCCTTTGGTCTCACAGGGCTGCTCCATCTCTCTGTAGAAGGATGAGATGGGGCAGTTTTCCACTGACATGTATTGGGCTGGGGTTGGTGACACTGGAGGGACAAACCCTGCAGCCAGGGAATGTCAGTGTTGCTTTGGTTCCCATCTCCTTCATGTACCAAACCAGGTGTGTTTAATTTGGAAGCAAAGGCACTGCTCATCTCACCCAGGCTGATGTCAGACAAGGAGTTTCCAAGTTTTCTGACCAAATAAACATTGCACTGGTGCCAGGCCTCTACCAGCCTCCCCACCCCTGATGGTCCCAGCTGTTTGTGGGCAGTGGAGCTTCCCAGTGAGCTGCTGTCACTGACCCTGGGAGCTGAGGGCTCTCCAGCCTCGTGGGTACCACTGAAATCAGAGCCCAGAAAGGCAACACCTGGCTGCAGGTGGCAGAGCACGACCTGGCACCTCCCTCAGGGCTCAACCAGGACCAGGGGTGGTGAAAACACACAGACACACAGATACAGACACAGACACAACCCCAGAGCTGCAGGAGGGACAGTCACTCCCAGTGGAGCAGAGCTGGCACCTGAGGGAGCAGGACGGGGCTGGCAGGCTCAGAGCCGAGGTTTGGAGCAGAGAAGCGATGTCGTGTTGTCTGTCTATTTCTTAACCTGAATTTCTCTTTTTGTCTCCCATACTAGACAGCGGGGGCAGCTGGGATTGCAGCTATTTTGCAAGTCCCCCTATTTCACCGGGAGTATTTCATATATACCAGGATCTGCCTTTGTACTGTAACCCAGCACAAGAAAATGCCTCATCTTTCATTGCATCGCTCTAATTCTAAATTACTGGCACTGCCCAGCAGGATGCACACAGCAGCAATGGCACGTTCTTGAATGTCAATGTTAAGACCTATTTATTCTCTATTGTTTTTTATTTTTAAAGCAAGACTGGCACTGTACTTTGCAGCAGGCTGGCCTATCCCAGCCAGGGTCACTGACTGGGCAGGCTGGTGGTCACAGCTCTCATGCCAACCTTGTTCTCCCCATGTAGAGCCCCTGTCACCTCCTCTCCAGCCCAGGGGAGAGGAGCAGGACATGCCTACAGCAAAGAGGGGGAAAAAGCAGAGCAAAAGTGAGGCTCAGATGTAGGCTTGTCCCCCCCTATGGAAACCCAAGCATTCCCAGATTGAAGGATGCTGGGTAACCCCGAATGCAGCAGGGACTGCACATGCAGAGGCTGCACTGGTGCAGTTCTGAGCCTGTGGCAATGCCGTGCACTCCAACACAGGGTTCTGGATGTGCCCAAGGCCCCGGGACTGTCCCTGCAGCTGGCTGAGCAGCCAGGTCCCAGCAGCAGGTCCTGCCTGCAGAGCCGACTGCCTGCGGCTACGTCCGGCTCTGCGGGATAAACACGGCTCGGCTCCGTAAGAGTTCGGGGGAGGGAGGGAAAGGATTGCCACCTCAAATGAAATATTGCAGTAAACAACAGCTAGAACCTTTCAACAGGAAAACCTTCAGTACTGAGTAGGTTTTCATTTCTTTCCTGCTAGTGAGTGGTGGATGCAATGGTCTGGAACACCCAGAGCACAAGCACCGGGTGTGCTGGAGGCTTCAAGGATCTTCCTTATCCCCTGCCCCCTTGTCCCCCCCAGCCTTCCTGCAAGAGGCTCAGTTGTAATCAACCTAATTAAGCTAATGACCCTAACGCACCCACTCCACTCTTGTTTTGCAGATTATATGAAAGAATCTGTGTGCAGCTCCAGCACTTGTTCCCTGAACAGCAGTGAAAACCCATACGCCACCATTAAAGACCCCCCCATTTTAACCTGCAAACACTCCGAGAGCAGCTACGTGGAAATGAAATCACCTGGTCACAGGGAGTCCCCGTATTCCGAGATGCCAACTTCATCAACAGCCAATAAAAACATCTACGAAGTTGGTAAGCAGTGGGTGGCACAGGGGGGTTGGTGGTTTTCCCCTGTCCTGGGGGTCCTGGGCTTGGTGTGGCACAGGGATGAACTGCCAGGGGGAAGGCCTGAGCGTTTGGTTTGGGGAGCTGAGCCACAGAGGGGGATGTCTTGAGCTTGGAAGGGACCTACAAGGATCAGGAGTTTTGGGACTGCTGCTGGTCACCACAACCCAGTTCTCCTTGCTCCCCCAGAGCCCACTGTCAGCATAGTCCAGGAGGCCCGCAGTCGGAGTGCCAGTTACCTTCAGAACCCCTATGACCTGCCCAGGAACAGTCACATCCCTGGTCACTACGACCTGCTCCCCGTCCGGCACAGCCCCACGCACGGCCCTTCTTGGGACAAGCAGTCCTAGAGGGATGGACCTCACTGGGCACTTGTGCTGCCAACACAGACTGGGAGGGAGCACAGGAGAAGCTGTTCCTTCCTTTCCTGCGGACTGGCAAGGACCTAACACAACATCAGCTTGGGCCAACTGCTGCTGCATGGTGTTATTTATAAAGACATTTTTGTATCGGTACCTGGAACTAACGAGAGCCTCCTCCACGTGGGACTGGAGCACTTCACCCAAGGAAGGTGTCTTCATGCTCCAGGCAAAAACTCTTCGTGGTGTGTTCTAACCCTGGCTTTGCTGTAAAATAAACCACAAAAACATGCTAAGGACTTCAGGATGTACATTTCTACCGACTGCATCAAGAAACCTTTTACTGTTAGGAACAAGGTGACTAGGAATACGCTGGAGTTTATTTTCATCTTTGTCACAGGAATGGACATTTTTCTGAACAAGAGCAGGGAAACTTGTCATTTCACTGTCTGGAAAGCTCATTTACTGCCATCACCATGTGCAACCTGTGCAGATCATGCTTGGTAATTAGCATTGAGATTGTCATGTCTATATTCAGTACCAGAGAATTTGAGTTGAGGAATATTAACACAGACACTTTCTCTGCAGTTTTTACTATGTTTCCAAACATCCCCTGATCTTTGCTAATGAATGGAGTTTCCACAATGAGTCTCACACCCATCTTAGCACACTTTTAACGTTGATTGGCACAGGTAGGCTTTGATTTTCCTTATGCAGCTTCTCTTTTGATAGCTAAATCCAGCAGATCTGTCAGGCAGTTTCAACTGCTGCCCCTCCAATTCCTGCCTCGGGACGCTGCAGGTTTGCACAGACCAGCCCTGGTTTCATTTCCTTTCTCAAAGCTGAGCCACATCGGCTTCTCTCTCCCATCTTCCCAAACCATCCCCTCATGCTTCACTGTCAGCATGCCACTGATGACACCTCTGAATCTGATGTGCATTACCATGTAGTGCAACTTTATCCGTTGATGATTCTACCTGAAATGTCATTAAATGGAGCTGAAACTGGGTTTTCTTTTTCAGCAGCTGTTTGTGAAGTAATTATCAAGGGTCTGACCCATGGTAAAATTTTGGACTGAGCCACCATGATTTTTTTTTTAATTTATAATCTCTATTGACCTAGAAAGTAGAATACTTGCCGTTAGTTCCTTGTAGATTTTGAGCATGAAGTAGTATTGACTCTAAGTATGTAATTTTATTAGGCAAACGTGGAAGTAGCAAGTTGATTGCCTTTTAAATATAAAAAATATTCTGTTGCCCATTCACCAGTCTGATGGAAGCAGCAGAGGACAACAGCAGCCCCGTGGGTTTGCTCCCAGCACGAGCCCAGGTGTGACCTGCTGGGCTCAGGGACCGGCAACAGGAGCCCCCCAGCTCAGGGGCAGCAGCTGGATCCCAGCTCTGGGAATACTCCTGGATCCGTGCTGGGGCCCAGCCGTGTCCCCACAGGTGGGCTCAGCCTCACTCCTGGGATCACAGCCCCTGGCTCTGGGCATTCTGCCCCTGGGAGCCTTTCCCTTGGAGCCAGGACTCTCCAGGTGGTCAGGCTGGCTCTGAACCCCCAGTCTGAGCCTGGGCACCCCTGGGCTCCCAGAGCAGGATCCTGCCCACGAGGTTTCCTGAATGCTGCATGTGTGCATGGGGGCCGTGGCTGAGCAGCAATAGCAATTTTGTTTTCCAGGAAAGCCTTATTCGAGATGTAAGGAAACAATCATTTTGTAGGCCCAGTAGGAATATATTTTACGTACATGGATGGAAAGACTTACCTCAAAAATATCAAGAGAAAGGCGGTTGGATGTGGAATACTCTCGTTAAGACCCACCTTGGCACCCAGCACAAGCAGCCTGAGCTGCTGGCCTGACCCACGTTGGTGTGTTGCTGTAGTTTGCAATGAGACTCCAGAGAGCAGAGATGTGCTCAGTTGTTTGGTTTGGTTTTTTTTTTCAAAGCAGGATTTTGAAACCAAATGCATAGATGTGCATAGAGCTTAACAGGAAAAAAAACCCAACAAAACCAACAAAAAAGTACCTTCTTGTATATCAGCGTTAGCTTAGGAAACAGGCACCAAAATGGCAATACTTTTTTAAGGCAAGACAGATTTGTAATATATTTGTTCACTGTGCAAAGGTATCCTACCTTGTACAAAATAAATTGAATTTCTCTCAGCGTGTAGTTCTCCAACGTACTCATTTGCAGAGCAAAACTTCCAGCCCTGCACAGATCTGAGCTCTCCAGGTGATGTGGCTGCTCCCCTCAGTCAAACCCCCCAGGCACCAGGCTGGGACAGAACTGGCAGGATGGCTCAGGACACCCAGTGCTGCCATTCCAAGTCGGAGTAAACCAAAGGTAAGTGGCTCTGCACACCCTTATCACAGTTCTTTGGCAGTTTGGCCTCAGTGAGACTCCTGGGAATGCACAAACCCAGCTGGAAGAGCCCCTGGACATCCTCACGTGTGGTGACCCTGCCCTGGGCCACTCACAGGGTCTCAGCCTTTGGGTCTGCCAGCAGTGATGGGACAGGACATGAGGCAGCCCAGCAGCTCCCAGGGATCCCACTGAATAAATCAGGAGCACAGATTTGCAGCGTTGCAGAAGCACCTTCAGAGTTAAAGAGTCCCAGGCAATGCAGCCACTGCTACGTGCTGAAGCTTTTCAATATTTGTGCTTCATATTTCTAAAAATCTTGTTAACTAAAGCCCAGCGTGTAATCTTCTTATTTGACAAGGCACACTCAATAAGCTATTTAAGACTGGAAATTCATCAGGTCTGAATTTATAGAATAAGTAATTTTAGCTTAATAAAAAATGTCTTTAAATCAGAACAATTCCATGTCCTTTCTGCTTAAGAGTCAGAACATCAACTCCCATCAAAGACAGGAACCACTGATGCTCACTGAATAATTGTTAAAAGTTGGGGCTTTCAAATATGCAGATGACAGCAAAAACTTCTGGCAAGCAAAGCCCATCTTTGAAGCATTATAAGGAATTCCCAGAATCTCAGAAAGCTCCTTCCAGGGCCCAAAGCAGTGTCAGCTACCATCAGTTGTCTCCCATTAGCAGGGAGGAGACAGTTCAGTACACAAGTAGTGCCAATTATGGAACAGAATGATTAATCAGCAGCTGAACAGGACAATCCCCCATTGGGAAGCATTCAGCTGGAATAATGACTTGCATTGTCTCTCCTAAAACACCTCGGGAAGCACCTTCCTGTCCCAGGAGTGTCACCCAGCCCGGGCCAGGATCTGCTGCCAGGGCCCTGCAATCCTTAGGAAAACACAGCACAGACCCCAGAACAGGAGGCAAAGGATTTCCCAGGTGAGAATTTCCTTTTCTGTACAGACCCCACTGGATTTTGCTTTAGAAGTCCTCAGCCTCCCTCAGTGGTTTGTGCTCCCACCATCTGCACTGCAATTCCATCTGCTGCAGCAGGAAGAGTTTTGCCTAAATCCACACAAAATCCAGATGGATGCAACAGCAGAGTCGAGTCACCTGCTTATAGGAATGAGAAAAGCAGAGTGAAACTCATCCTGCATTTCCAGCTGACAAATTTAGAACTTGGCTGCCACGGGAAATTGATTAATTCCCAAGTCTGTTCCAGTATGGGCAGGGAATGTGCTGCAAGAACAGCTCCTGCAGTGAGTGAGAGGCTGGGCTCAGAGCTGTCCCCAGGGCCACCAGTGCTGCCATTGCTGCTCATGGGCACCTCCTCATCAGGATACCACAGCAGGATCCAAAGCTTCCATCATTTGCTGCAGAAGGCAGGAGTTTGTCTCCCACCGGATTTTCTTCCTCGTGGCAACATGGGGGGAAAAAACAGGTTTGTAAAAGTTATTCAGAGGTTTGAGAGGAGTGAACCCACAGAAGCTTCAAAGCTTCCTGAAGCTGCCAAAGTGCCCTGGCTACAAAGTGCAACAGCCCCAGGAAGCTCAGAGCTGCTCTCAGGGAAGGCAACTGTGCTACACACAACCCTTTCAGCTCCTTTTCCAGGGACATTCCCACTTCAGTGTCTTCTCACTGCCTCTTCCAAGCAGCTCATCACAGGCAAAACCTTCAGGGCAAATCCCAATTCTCCCAAGAAGTGCACCCAACACCGCAGTGAGTTGTCCCCTGTAATTCTTTATTAGAATCATGGATGAATATATTTTAAATCAATCTAAAAAAATAATGAATCAAAGTACAGTACATGCATAAAATACAAAGTAATTTACAAACAGATCAAAGTAGCATCTTCAGAACTAATATCAGGAGGAGAAATGGAGTAAAAAAACAAGAAGTGACCGACTACAGCAATGCCTTCCGTGTGCCTCACACATCATGAGCACCGCGAGACAGAAAGGTTGGGAACAGAACACAGCTGGAAGTGCCGACCACATCTGGATCTTCCAAGTGGGTCACATCAGAGTCTGAGAAATGTCCCCTACAATCAATTACTTCCCTGTAATTGTATAAATAACAGCAGGCATTTACACAACAGAGAGTTCCTTTAAATCCTGTGGGAATGGAGTGGCTGTGCCCCCCCAGTGCCAGCGTCAGGCGTGTTTAGGAACAGCACAGAGCCAGTGACGTGCAGGGACAGAAGGCACAGTTCATGTATCCCTGAACAACCAGATTGGACTGGACTGGTACGGAGCAACAGACCACAGGAGGAACACATCCAGTCAGAAAACTACTCCAGAGGGTTTTGTTGAAGGACATACAGCAAACCACTGGAATAATTTAAAAATACTGGATCAACCAGAACTGAAAGCTAAGGCCAGGTAGTGGAAGTTATTCATTCATCAACTCAAGCACTTGAATATATTAATAAATGTGGCATGCATTAATAGATGTGATATGTAATATCTGCCAACACCCTTCAAGTCTGAGTCCCATGAAAGAGAAAAAGGCATCCTCAAATCCTGATACCACCAGCACTGTGGAGGCCAAGCCTCCAGCAGCACAAAGATGCTGCAAGTCCCAGAGCTGGAGTGACCCTTCCGCAGGGACGTGGCTCCTGCATTCACTTCCTTCACAAGGGGCACCTCTGTGGGGTCCCAGCAGCTCTGCCTCACATCAACCTCCTCTGCAGCAGGTGCCAAACCACAGCACCTCACTCACAGGTAGCCAGAACTGCTGCTAACTGCTGCTTGTTCACAAGAAATTCTTTTTTCTCCCCCATAATATCCTATAAAACTTCACTTGACAATCTGAAGATGTAGCCACAAACACTTAACTTACAATAAAATTGCACTTCAGAGCTTTGCCGAGCTTTAGATGCAGAATACAACACCTTAAGACAAGGAAAGATTATCCTGCCCAGAGAGATTTTCCTCGTTAACCTGACAGTAATTGCTTAGTGAGGAGCAGGATAACGTCTTCAAGTGCTCTCCAAAGGTGTCAGTGCTCTGACAAGTGGGCATGTTGGGAAGGGATCAGTTGAGTTCCAAACAATTTACTGAGCCCAAACCGACAGGTCGGTGTTGGGAAAATACTGCAGCCACATCCAAGTAAGAGATTGATAAACACTGAAATCAAAGTGTTTAAGACATGGAGAAATTCATGGAGAAGGAATAAGCAGGAACTAAACACAAGAATGTAACCACAAGAATTACAAATATATTTAAATCTTGGACCTGGGGAATATACACAGCCTTTTAGGAAAGAATGGACAATTTATATATTCTGACAGCACTGCATCTTTGGTTTGTTTTCAGTGGTTGGAGGGACATGGATGGGAACCACGTTGTTGCTTGGGGACATGTCATTCTCACGTCTGTCAGACATCTGCTTCTGGGAAACAATCCGATAGATCTCTGGAAGAGGAGAAAGAGCTGATCAATATGTGCACACCAGCAAAAGGCCATTGAAGAGTTAAAGCTGGGGAAACCAAGCATAGCTTTGGAATTACACAAGTAATGCAATGAAGCTTCCACACAGAGTTCAATTGTGGTGTTTTCTAGATACAGAAAATAAAATGTATTTTTGCAACAGAAATTACTTTTTTTAACAACTGTTTTACTTCCCTTTGAGATAAGAGTCAGTAAATGGAGAGAATTCACAAATCTCCATGCTGTGAATGAGAAACTTTGTGCCCATCCATTCCTTCTGAAGGTTCTTAAGGCTCCAAGGACAATGGTCACATGTTTGCTGAGGTATCCACAAACAGGATTAAAGGGAACCATTCCAGATTCCTCTCCCTGATAGGACTTCGAGGGCAAATTCTTCTTGCTGAGCAGAGTTAAATCTTCAGAAAAGGTTGATTTGGGCCCAAAAGGGGAGACTCAGCCCCTTCAGCAGCAGAGAAACCCTTTACAAAATGTGCTGCGTGAGAAACATGGGCTCCAGATGAAGAGATTCTGAACAGAGAGGAATCAGAGAGCATGGGATAAACACCTTCACCTTGCCCTGCTCTGGGGCTTGTCATGGCTGATGGTGCTGCACAAAAACTCAGAGCAGCAACAGCAGCACTTCAGCTGCAGAGAGAGTAAAGTGTGTGTAGCACTTCACCCCCAGAAAGGAAATACAGGACACCAAAAATAGAACATGGGGAACTCACTTGCAAATTTGAATTTGAAAACCATTAAAAAAATAAAAGCTTGTTAAAACTTTTTTACAAAAAAGACACAGCTCAGACTCAGGGACAATAAAATGGCTTTTTCATATGCAGTCAGGTACAGATCAAATCATTGACACAACCAAACAAGAGCTGAACAGGTTAAAGGATTTTCTAATTTCACCCCTTCTCAAGCTTGCTCTGCTCTCCAACCATCTTACACATAAACAACCTCACGAGTTAAGTGAAACCCATGAAACCAGAGCTCTAAAGCCACCTGCAGCCCGGTGTGTGAATGTGCAGGGCTCAGCCTGGCCCCGTGGCAGTGCTCAGCAGAGCCTGTGTGTGGGGTGGGAGGAGCAGAGCTGGACAAATCTGCTCTGCACCTTCAGGACAAGTTTCGTGCTCAGGGCTGGCAGCCAGCTCACTCCCAGTGCAGAACAATGCCTGTTCTCATCAACAGGAAAAGCCTCTGGCCACCTTTGTTACTGGGGATTCTCTGGTAGCACCTTCAGCACCAACAATTCTCAGTTTCATAAGAGAATTTCCTGAGCAAGTTCATGCAAGTCCCTGACGTTATCACACACTTCCTCCACCCCATCAGCCAGGACTCACACAGGGTGCCCTCTGTGTAACAGCCTCATCTGACAGCAAAGATCTTCAGCAAACAGCCCCAAAGCCTTAAAAATAATCTTAACAGCACCAATTCCCTTGTTGCTAATGGATCTACTCCTGACTCTGGGAACATCTTCCCATGATCCTCACTTCCACAACCTCCCCAGCAACCCTGCAAGTGAATCCACTGTCAACAGCCCCAAATTTGCTGCTCCCTTCTGCCTCTTCCTCCTCTGCCGAGCAAAGCTTGGTGCAGCCACAGCCTAAATGCTAAAACCTGCCCTTCCCTGGTGAGCTGCACACTCAGCACACGGGGCTGTGCTGCTGTGGCAGGGAACAGCCCAAACCTGCTCTCCCTGGGGCAAAATGCCCAGCAGCCAAGGCTGCACCGGAACTGCTGTGCCCGGAGAGCACTGGGGTAATGAAGATGTGCCCTTTTTAATGAAGACACAGCACTCTGGGCTCTGCTCAGGAGCTGAATCAGACCTTATTAAGGGCACATTCAGCAGAATGCATCACTGCATAATGGGGAACTGTGAGAGACAGGCCTTGCACTGTGAGAGCTGGGAAAAAGTGACACTGCTGCCCAGCAGGAGCTGGGCCAGGCCTTGGCTGCTCAGCCTGCACTGGGCTTCCATTCATTTTCAGGTGTACAGAGACAACAAAAGAGGAAATCCCTCGATTTTTTGATGTTAATTCTCTGATGTTGTTTCCTTGGTGATGGGATTCCTTAGAGACAAAACCACGGCAGAATGTGCTGTGGGAACAGAGACAGCACAGAGCCAGGCAGGGAAGGGAGGCAGACTCCGGTTTACTTTAAGGATGCTTTATCCTGCTGTGAATGCTCAGGGTGGCTGGGATCATAACACCAGCCTCTCTTATTTGCCAGATGATACAAAGCAGCTTTGTGTGCACAACAATCAGCCCTGGCAGTCTAGACATCTTGAAACAGAAGAATTTGGATAGGGACCATTACTCTAAGGCACAGATGGGAAAGGTCCTCAAAACCTCATCTGGAATCCACAGCAGGACAGGAAGCCCACCACATGTATGATACACCCCCTCTGAAAGTCCTCTGTAATATGGGAGAAGAAAGAAGAGCTTTTATCCCTTATTCCACCTGTAGCAGCAGATCACACACTCAGGCTGTGCTAATTCCACTGGATTCGTATTTCCCATGGCCAAAGACATCTATTCAAAGTGCTTGATCTGAGAATCCAGGTGTGGATAAGCTTACACCTCCAAGGGAAGCACCTTCACCAACTTCCATCACTGTCCCAACCAGAGCAGTTTCAGGAGGGCTGGAAGGAAAAAGGGGATTGCTGCAGACCTTGGTCACAACACCCTGCTCAGGAGAAATCCCAGCAGCTGGGGGAAAAGCTCTGAGCAGCCTGGGGTGTCTGTGGTGCAGTTCCCAGCACTGCAAATACCAGCAGGGCTGGAGCAGCAGCTCATCCTCCCCCTTGTGTCAGCCAGCTCTGGTGGCAGCTGCTGGCCACGCCTGCTGGCTCCCCCAGCTCCTGCTCCCAAGGACAGCCAGCATTCCACCCGCAGGCACTGGGCTGGGAGGCAGCCCTGCCAAACACACGGCAGCCAGGATTCTGCGGGGTGACTCCAAAAACCACATTCCTCACATGTCTGCCCCCCTCTTTCCTCCAAAGCAAGTCATTAAGAGAAAAAGGCAGCTGTGAAGTGAGTTCCAGAGCAGCCCTCCTCAGCGTGCCAGTCACAGCCCAGCTGGAGCCGACCTGCTGCTCAGGCACTGTTTACTGCACCTTTATCTCCCCCACACACAGCTCCTGTCTGGAGAGAGCACAGGCACACTAAGCACAAGTGTTTCCTCCAGCACAGTGAACTGACCCCTCTTGAACAAGGATCACACGGATCCTGTTCACAAACACAAGAGCTCTTCACCCCAAACACTGTCACAGCAACATGGAGACAACACTGACAGCCTCAAGAACCTGTCAGAGCTCACCACGAGCAAGTTTTATCACCTGTGCTCCCATTACAGACAGCTCTACTTATAAACATAATAAACCAGAAAAAAAATCTAACCTCCATGGATCAGAATCCAAGCTCACTTCTAGAATAAAAGGTACTGTGGGAAGCATGTGAGGAAAGATAAAGAAAGCCCAGCCCATGCCAGAGAGGTGAGGTGCTTCCCATGGCAACAGCAGTGCATCCCTTGAACATCACACGGCTCTGAAGGGAGCCCAGGGCACACAGGAAACTTCCCACCACACAATGGGCCAGCAGGAGATGGGGACTGTGAAGTGAACAGTCTATACTGGCTCTGACAGCCTGAGAGCCACCTCAGGAGGGAATAAACATTGCCTGATATATCTGATGTTGTTCTATTAACACTGGTATACGAAAATTAATTAACTAACCTGCATCTGAGAGCCCTGAGCCCTCTGCAAACACAAAGTGGGAACAGCAAGGCTGCTTGTTCTCCAGGACACACAGCACATCTGGTCAAATCTGACCTCAAAGTCAAGGTGTTCATGAGAGAAAGGCTACCAAAGACATGGGCATAAAGGGAGAAGTTTCACGTTTTGGCACTGACCAGTGAGCAATGTCTTTCTCCTGAAAAATCCATGCCCAAATTCATGTATGTTTTTTGACAGGAGTGCCTTTAGGCGTGTGAAGAAAACAGGAAATACAGCAGGCATCCCAACACCTCTGCATTCAGCCACTCCTTAGTCATCCACCCTCTGATGGCACTGGCAGTTTGTCACGTAGGGAACAATTATGTGAGCTGACAGAACTTCTTTCTTTATGAAACAAATTTGTGCAATGTTGGAATTACAGCCGAATGACTACACTGAAGTTAAAAGGGAACCACATGGTTCAATTAAAAAGGAAGAAAAGTTCTTTATTCACCTAACACAAACACCCTGAGCTGGTATCTGCATGGGAGCACTACTGCTTGGGAACCCAGGGTAAGAACACAATAGTCAGAACTGTCAGAGGCCTCTTACAACTCAGGATGAAACAAGAAACAGATGGACACAGGCAGCTAATACCACACCAGCCCAACCCCTCCCTCCACTGCCAGGCTGTCCATAAAGCATTTCAAACAACTGAAGAAATGCTACAGGATTTATACTTTTACTACAGTAAATAACCTCCTAGTTCTATCCTCACATACAAGTTCCAGCATGGCTACCAGGACCTGTCTGGTGTGTTTCTAAAGGAATGTCTAAATTAGGTGGCAAAGAGGAAAAAAAATCAGAACTAACTAGGTGTCAATGTCACAGCAACAAGATCTGATTTACAGACAGTTTAGAAGTGGGGCCACTGCTCATACCAAGCACATCACATAGCCTGGCACATGCTACACTGGGAAGGAGGGACTTTAAATTTACAACTGGAAAACATGTTGGAGGCAGCTGGAGAAAGCAAGAGACTGCCTGGCACACCTAGAACAGGGGCACAGCAAACACAGGAGTGTCTCAGATGTCTTGAAAACTCAGACTAGAGCATTTGCCAAAGCTGGGAATGATGAAAGCTCCAAAACCAGAGGCCTCAGTGTCCCACTGTGCCCTGGCTGCAGCTACAGGGGCAGAAATGCAGAAGTCTCATGACAATGAGTGACTTTCACACCAATTTGTCAATTCCTACCCCACCTTTACAAGCCAGGGTTAAGGTTCCCCAAATTGAGTGTCTCAGCTTTAACAAGTTTTGCCTACCTAAACAAGGCTTTAAACAAAAAGGAAGTACTTTATCCACAGAGCATAAAAATGCAGCACTGACTGCTGTCACATGTTACACAGGCCAAAAGTCCAGGCAGGACTATTAAATGCAACAACAGCAACTCCTGCAGCTCAGGAGTCACTGTGTCTCAAAGGAAGGATCTCTGCCCTTTCATCCCTTTTTCCTTGGCAACTGCTACGGTCACCATTAAAGATGGAAACAAACTGCACTGACTTCTCCTTGATAAACAATGGCCGTTCTCACTTGATGCCAGCATGAGACAATTCCCTCCTGTGGGCACTCCCTGTAATGGGAGATGGAAACTGAAACACAAACCAGGCTGACAAGAAACCTGGGGCAGATCAAAGTGAACAAAGATTCATTCCCCAGTTCAAGGCTGGCCTTTCAACTGTAACACTTTGAAACTGGACTCCAAATCTTATGGCTAATGAAGAATGATTAAATAGCAACATTTTAAACACTTTACAGGCAAAGAAATGCCTATTTGCATCATATCTGAGCAGCCTTCTGCCCTTCCCCCTTGAAGCACAAAGCCCTGGATGACTCACCTGTCAGAATAGTCTGGAAAGCTGCTTCCACATTTGTAGAGTCTAAAGCAGATGTCTCAATAAATGACAAACCATTCTTCTCTGTGGGGACAGAAATACTGTAATTAGAGAGGTACAGCACATATCTGTTTCCCATCTGGAAAAGCTTCTGTACCAGATAATATTTGTAGTGTTCCTGATGAGACACCCAGGTACCAAGAGAAAGTAAAACAAATTGTGGGGTTTTCCCCCTTAAGTGAGGGGAAAGTGACACCACCCAACATGAACATTAGAATTTACATCCACTCCCAAGCACAGGTATCAGCCCAGTGCTGTGTTATTTTAAGGCACATTTTCTTAAACCACTGAAAGGGATAATCTGTTGCAGTTTCTCTGTGTGAGAAAGTTTCCCAGATTTTCTTCGACCTCATCAAGTTTCTCCACCTCCCACCTGTTAATACATCACAGCAGCTTATTAAACAGGAATAGAGCAGCAGGGGAACGACACTCCCCCAGCTGCAGGCAGGGATCCTCACTGGCCATAAACTGCCAGTGGAGCTACAGCAAACTTTAATGTGAGGAACCCAGCTACACTCCTGGATGAGAGAGACTGGGCCTAAAACAAGGCTTACAGAAACTAGAACTACTGCTCACAGATCTTAATTACATAACAAAAGTCAGAGAGAGAGTTTAATGAAAGTGCTCAGCCACAGGCACCTGTGTGAGGCTGTGGATCAGCTGAGACACAGAAGGCAAAGTTACCACCACACAAGAAACTCAAACCTAAAGCCATAGGCACAGTTTCTGCATGACAAACAGTGCCTAGGTAAGAGAATAAAACTGGTTTAAAATGTTCAGGTGCCTCTGGCTGATTTTTGAAACAACATGCATGTTCTGCAAGGTCTCCTTTCAGACTGAAGGTGACGGGGCACGACCAGCCACAGGTTTTTCCTCCTCCCCACACCCTCCCCAAGCCAGGGGGGCAGATCCCAGAGAGCAGCAGGAAATTCCAGAGCTCCCTAACCTGCAAAAGCCCTGGCCTCGTCGGTGGGGACGGCCCTGAGGTGGCGCAGGTCGCTCTTGTTGCCCACGAGCATGATGACAATGTTGCTGTCGGCGTGATCCCGCAGCTCCTTCAGCCACCGCTCCACGTTCTCGTAGGTGAGGTGCTTGGCGATGTCGTACACCAGCAGTGCCCCCACGGCTCCACGGTAGTACCTGGGGACAGGGGACAGCCAGGCAGGCATTGTGAGGTGACAGGAAGCTGTGCAATAGTGGGGAACAGCTCTGGCTCAGCCAGCCATGCAAACAAAGCCCAGGGCAATTCCCCAGGGCTGTGGGACAGGACACAGGGAAGAGGAGCAGCCAGACGAGGTTACACCACAGGGCCAGCTCAGAGTCTGGCAGCAAGGCAAGCCCCATGTCTGTGGGGAAAACCTGCATCCCAGACATGAAACCCCATGTCTGTGGGAAGCTGCTGTCACCTTCCACCTCTGATCCACTCCTGAAAACTCTCCCCCACCCACCACTGTGGGTGCAGCACAGGCACGGCCCAGGGTGATAAGGAGACTGCTGAGTGACTCACTGGGTCATAAAAATGTCAGCATGATCTACTCCCTTTACCAAAGGCCACAGCTCCTTCTGAGTGAGAGCCACAGCAATGCATTCAAAAGGAAACAGGCTGTGAGGCACACCTAGAACGGGCTGTGTTCTCTCACAATTCCCTCCAGCTCTACTGAAATCCAGCTTTTGCTATACTGGTTTTTAACAATTAAATAAGCACACAAGTCTTTCCTGGCTGCTACGGTAAGGTTTCAGCTCTTAGGTTACCACTGATAAAACGACCAGGAACACTGATATTCCTTTATCATCTACTCCCATGGAAATGAGTCTCTCAAAGCTTTTGCATTCTAAACTTGAAATGCCCCCAGTTACGTGCCATGAGAGCACTGCAAAGTAACTCTGTGCAGGAACACACCAGATCGAGTTTCTGGGCTGAATAATATTTAACCTTCCCACCACCAAAGGTTGTGGGGATTACCTCATAAAACACAAACACCCCTGTTTGCAGTTGGTGAGGAACTGGAAGGGCCCAGAATTGCCCTCCTCAGCCAAAGCTTGTCCTCAGCCACCCAGGCTCCAACTTACGCTGAGGTTATGGCTCGGTATCGCTCCTGCCCCGCCGTGTCCCAGATCTGAGCCTTTATTGTCTTCCCATCCACCTGGATGCTCCTCGTTGCAAACTCCACCCCAATGGTGCTTTTGCTTTCCAAGTTAAACTCATTGCGAGTGAATCGAGACAGAAGGTTGCTCTTGCCTACTCCAGAGTCTCCAATAAGGACAACTGCAAGACAAAAATTATATCAGAATCAGACTCCAGATGTAGATGACACACTGAAAATCCCATGCAAGAAATATTTCTTTTAAAGAATGAAGCATGAAGGAAAAGAATGGCAACAGCACCATTCTTGTCATGGGTTTGCTGTCCAAGTCTCAATATTTCTGGAAAACCAGAGCTGCCACATTCACCAGCATTTTGAACAGATGCTAGACTTGATTTTTATTGGTTATATTTCAGCCTCCTTTGCCCAGCATGGAAGAACATTCCTCTTTAAGGAAGAACATATATGGCTGTCACTGCAAACACTGGTGACCAGTTATATTTCCCTGAACAATACTAGAACTAAAAAACAAAACACAAACCCTACAACCACACAACTGAAATCTGCTTTGCTGAAGAAATCCAAACCACAGGGCAAGCAGCAGACTCTGCTTTCCTTTTACACTCCTCATGCCTTTGCAGAAGAGAGGTTCCCCAGTAGGGCAGAAAAAAATTGTCTATGAAAAGAGAACCAAGCCAAAGAACCCCCAAGGCCACCATCACCCTGCCAGTCAGTTTGAAATGTTTGCTAAGCCACAGCTCTCTGCCCTTCCACAGTCCCCAGTGCTGCTGTGGCTCCTGGACACATCAGGCCAGAGCCTGAAACTGCTCAAAAATGCTGTCAGGGGATCACTGAGCCTCAGAGCTGGCTCCACCATTCCCTGCCTCAGTTTGACTCATCCCAGCACCAGTGCCAAGCAAACTAATTAGAAGGATTCAGCTATGCTTGACAAGAGACTGACAGAGGGTTCAAAGTCCAGTTCCTGCAGGAAAAACAGCATCACGAGGATTCACTGCAATATCTTGTAACGCTGAGTTGAAAGGTGCAAGTTTAAGTGTAACTTAAAACTCAGTACCAAGAGGCAGAACAGTGGATGAAATGTGCTCACAACCAGAGTGACATGAACAGGAGCCTCTTGGGGTGATCCTGTGGCCTTAAGGATGATAAGGTTCCAAACCAGTACTGAAGGAAAGGGAAGAAAAACAAGATAAAATCGTCGAGAAGAAAGGCCAATAACAAAGTTCAGCAGTGAATCAACACCAGTCCAAGCAAAAAAGTGCAGGGTGAGGTGACAAAAAACATTGTGTCTTTGTGTATTTAGAAAAAAACAATTACTTGCTCAGCAATACACATCATTAACTGTTAGGACACCACAACACAGTTAAAGATTCTGTATGGCACAACAAAGCAATGAGAACACCACACTCAATGACACAAACCCCCCGTGGAGCTCAGTCTAGCAGCAGAAACACTCCCATCTGCTGCTGCAGCCCTCTGCAGCTTCTCTTTAAATAATGCAGAGCAATTCTGGCAGATGGGACTTTGCACTGACTGGAAGGGCAGAGCAGCACCTTTTAAACTCCCTCCACAAATGAAAATTGCTGTAAACGCTGGCTTCAAGCACGGCCTTGTGCAGAATACTTCATCAAAACAAACATCTTCCCAGCTGCCTGTGCCAGCTGACTCAGCACACAGCCGGCCAAGCAGAGAGGTGCAGAAAGCAGCCTCTGTTAACCTCTGCTGTGTAGGAAGATCACAAGGGCAGGTAGGAGGCTGAATGCAAACAGGAGTCTGCTCTCCTCCGTGCCGGGTCACTGCTGAACAGCTCTGCTGGCACAGAGATGCTCCATCCTGATAAAACCAGTGCAGGGGACAGGGCACCGCTTGCATCACCGCCCCTGGCAAACAGCCACAGCTTCCCTCTGCCACTGGAAAGTCACTTCTTCAACATTGTTTTGGCAGGTTTGGACCACGGGTGTAGATGACATCACGTTTGTATTCACTGGAACACCAACGAGTTCCTATGAGGGAAAAGTTGACAGCTCCCTTTGCACAGCTCAGTCCTGCTATCACCCAGCTGCCAGAAGCTTCTCCAAGCAAGAAAAGCAATCCACATTCACCATTTCCTCTTCCCAACAGGATGCATCACATACCTGTTAAGTATTCCCTCAAACCTGTTTCTGTAGTTCAGTGCAAAGCCCACCTTTAAGTCATTTAACAATAGAGGGATCCCTTTAATTCCTCTGCCAGTTTTTTTTTCCTTGCCTTGTCTGAATCCCACACTGCTTATGTTCTGAATGGTTTCCAGCACCAGATTAATGTGTCCCAATTATAAGGGGAAAATAATACCTTCCTCCTTGAAGTCAGCTATTTCCTCTCCTGAATTGGGCCACTGCAGCTCCTCTTGAACAGGGACACAAAAACAGCCTGGAATGTCAGCAGGCGCCTCAGACTCCTCACACCTTCTGCATTTCTGCCAGTCTGGCCAAGCATCACTCTTTAAATAAAATTATAAACTGAAACAGCTTTAACAGCCACTCAGATTGTGTTATTAATTTCAGTTTTGCTTTCCTTATCGAGCCACCCTATTTTGATATTTTATACTACGTAGTGTTCCCATGTATTACATTCTTAGCATAGAAATGCACTAGGAATGACCTTGGATGGCCAAGTCCCACACTAAACACTCCAAGCAAATAATTTCTAGTAAGGAAATGACGTTATCTAGGCCATGATAAACCTAATTGTTCCTGCACATTGTCCCTTTCATTGGGCTTCTCTTCCAGAAACTCACTCCTAATGGTTAGAAATTGCCTCTTGATTTTCAGAAGGAATTAGTGGTCAGCTGGCAGTGGTGTCCATGTGCCAGCATTCTCCATTAGCTTATTAGTGTCTTCTCCCAGTGGTGTTTAGGCTGGTGTATTTACAGAAAGCAACCACATCTTGTTTGGACTTTGCTGTATTTGCTAAACACAAAAACTTGTCAAATGGTTCCTCATAAACACATTGTTCATTTCCCCAAACACCTCTCCTACATGATTTTCTTTTCAGCACAGTGAGAGCTGCACACATCATTCTAAGCAAGATCTCCCTGTGATGCGGACAAAATAATTTTAGTATTTCCATCTCTGCTAGGCACACCTGGAGCTGGAATTATTTCTCCTGACCATTTCACCGTGACAGCTCAGTCTGCCTGTCATCAGACCTAACTGTTCAGCTTTAAACTTTTACTTCACTAGAGTCCAAGTCCTCAGGGATAAACCCTTACATCCCAAATCTCAGCTCATCTGGAGGACCACAGTCCTCATCAGCAGGCAGCTCTTACACACTCCCACTTCCCCTGTCCCACCCAACTTGCATCATCCACAAATTCCTTTTCTGCATCAGCCCTGGAAAGGAGGAAGGTCTGAAGGAAACGTTTTAGCAAGTTCAGCCACAAGACTCAATCCTGAAATTAATCAATAACCAGCTGTGGAGCAGCACCTCCCTCACAGGAGCAGCACCTTATGAAGTTGCACAACCAAGGAAAATTGTATTGGCACATCTGAAAGTCATGGAAATGATCTCCCAACCCCAAGTGACTGATTTAGTGGTGGGACAGTTCAATACTTGCAACCATGTGTTTTCAATCGATGCATTTGACTTTTTATACCATTTACTACCCTAAACATTTAAGACAAGCATTCAGTGGAGAGAGAGAAAAAAAAGACCATGAAGTCCACAGTACTATATAAATTTCACTCTGTAACTCCAGATTTATTTCTGTAGAAGACCAAAATAAGAATTCAATTTCCTAGGCTGCATGAGAAGCAATTTAGAGAACTATGTCAAGAAAGGTTTATTAATTTTTCACCAACGTTCCAGCTCACTCACACAATTTTTATTTCTGTAAAGCCTCTTGGCTTAAATTTTCAGAAAATATTTTAATTATCTCAGTAAATATGAGATCAGGTTGAAAATAGAGTCCAGCAGCACTAGCTCATGTTGTCTGTGGCAAAAGTTATTGCACAAGTCACATATTACATGATCTAGGACAAGCACAAGGAAATCACCATGTCTAAAACTCATCTCTGCACTGAGCTCTGCTATTAAGAGACATATCAATAAAAAGCTTGGACGTGTCTTTATGACCCCCAGAAGAACCTGCTGATGAACACCTCTCCCTGCCCACTTCAGCTGGAGTTTGAAGGGCACGTGAAAAAAAAATAATTACTTGATCCTACACGTCATAACTGGTCATAAACCCAACGTGGTCATGAATTATTTAATCTCTCTCCTCAGCTGTGCCCCATTTTATTCACTCTTTTTCTGTCACAAAGAGAACTGGCACCCCAAAGGCCTCTGGGGAGGGATTACCTGTCCATACAACCAACACCTCTGCAGTAAATGGCTGCACCAGCAGGTTTGTTGCAGCACCAAAGTGCCTCCATGTGAGGCAGTGAAAGTCGAGGGCTTCCACCACTGTCAAACCAAGAGACGTCATGCAACCACACATGGATCTAAACACACAAGTAAAAATGTCTCTTCTAAACCCCAAACCAGCACGCTGGTTCAGTTTCAGAGCATTTCCTCAATATTAAAGGGAGAAGTTGGAGAAATGGACATGATGCAAAGAAGCAGAGAGCTGAAACTGGAGTTTTTCCTAGCAGTAAGCTGAATGTCACCACAAGGCAGGTCCATGACATGAGTCTGCCCTAAATCCAGAGTCCCAGATGGTGAAGGTGCAGACATAATCTTCCTGAGCTTTGTCCATAGAAAATATCTTCTGCAAGTGAGGGCTCCTTTGATAACTGCTCATCTACTGCAAGAGCACATTGATCAAAAAGAGCAAAAAGTTCCTGTACTAAAGCCAGGCTGAATTTATTAAGTAATAAAGTACTATCTTTATATCATCATTATATTTTCCTTCTACTAAAATTAGGGCAAGATTTCTATGAACTGGCCTTACGTTTCCTCAGGGGTCATTCTGGGAACAGCAGGCACTGCTCCCAGCCAGACCCCAAAAGTATGGAAGAACACAAAGACTAGAGGCTGGACAAGAAGATTTTAACAGAAACTGGTTTTTTTCCAAGCTAAGCTTAGTTTTTCCTATATGCTGAAGTGTTGCAACACAGTCAGGAGAAGTGTATTTTGTAACAGGTCCCTGGATTTTACTGTAGGGCAGCACAGGTGGGCTCAGCTTACACCCAGCAGCAGAGTCAGCCAGATTTCAACACACAGCTGCTGTCAGGGGCTGACAGGACAAAAACAGGGGCCTCACAAACACAAACGTGGCAGTTCAGCCCAGGAGCAGTAAAAGACAGCCTGACTAGAGAACATCACTCAATTGTTTGAACCAGGTCAAACTCTGACCTCAGTCTCACCAACTGACCCATACAGTCCCTTCATAAACCCAGAAATGTCCTGCTGGGTGAAGTGTCCTGACGGAGCAACACCCAGAGTCTGACTCCAAATAACTGATGTCCAAAAACCATGATGTGTATCACAACAAACAGGCTGATCTCTGTCCCAGGCAGCCCTTGCATCTTCAAATAAGCAATGCCTGCAGACTTGCCATTGTAACCGTCACACTGACATGACCCAAACAAGAATTTTTTGCTTCTGTGAATTTGTGCAGGCTTTCAAATCCATTTATAATATGCATGGCAATGCACCACAAAAATTGCATACACACCTGAGGGACTTTGTCCTTTTGCTTTCACCCGCTGCCCAATAAAAGAAGCATTACAGATACCCAGAGAAATTATGACAAACAGGAGATATTTTCCCTGTATGCCTTTATCACTCACTGCTTAAATTTTGATCAAACTGTACATCAACTCAGTACAAGGACTATGAATCCATCAGGTCTCTTCTCTGATTATTCTGATGCCTTTCTCTACCTTTTTAATTCTACAACATCCCTTTCAAAATAGATATGTCTGTCATGCCTACATTTCACCTCAGTTCCCAAGATGTTCATGTCTCAAATTCAAACACTGACTTAACGTTGTCCCCAAGTTCCTATTTCCTTTCCCAAAAGATTTACCTACCCCTTGCCTTTTTGACCAGTGCCTGGCAAGGAGACATTCTGTTCAGAGACCTACTTGCCATTATTTCCAGATCATTCCAGAGTGGCAACAGCTTGTTTAGAAACACCATCATCTCTGGGAAGTTACGAAAGTTTCCACGATTTTGTTACTCTGCATTTTTGTGTTATTTCAGCTGCCACATCAATCCCAGTTAAGTGACATTGCATCAACTTCCTGCAGTCCAGTTTAGCCTGGAAAAACCCAAATCATTTATCTTCACAGCATTCCCTGCACTCCCAACAGCTTCTATAAACCAAGCTAAACAGAAAAAGCTTTAGCAAGGCAATCAATTAAATCAGCTTTGGACTCCTCCCTATAGCTGGATCCCAACTTTATTTTTTCCCAACTCTAACAGGAAGCAGACCAAATGAAAGATAGGAGCTCTCCCAACAAACTCTGTATCACTGATATTGCCAGGTTATTTCACAGCTAAAACATTAATTACAAGCCCACTGACAGAACTGCATGAACGAGGGTAATTCTATGGCTTTGATAACCTGCACAAAAGAATCTACAATAACATTGCCTGGTGCCATTAAACCAGTGGTCAGCAAGGTCCTTGCCAGGGCAAGCTGAGGAAAGAGCCCATTCTGGAACTTCCTGATTTGATTTCCATAGCAGTACAGATGACTGACTGACTTAGAGGTAAAAATAATGCCACTTTCCACGCAAAATTGGATAAAACACCCAACAAAAATAAGGTAATTCCTCAAAGTTATTACAGGAGCTTAAGAGTACAGTAAAAAACAACATTTTTCCTTTACCTTCACAACGACAAGCAAAGGGTCTCTCATCATTACAACACAACAAGCAATGCTCTTGACCCTAAATTCAAATTTATAATGCTAAATCACAACAAACAACTACTTTTTTTTACACTACTTTGCTTTTTCAGTGACATTTAAAACACTGGAGAGCGAACTTCCAAAACATCAGCACTTCTGTACACATCACAGCAGGCTACATGAACCTGTCCAGCAGGCTGGTGGTTTACTCTGCAGGGAGTGAAAATTGAGTATTTAACCACAAGCTGGAACATTTCAACCCAACTTGGAGGGACATCAGCCCTGGAAAACAAGGTATTCCTGCCCTTCCCTGTGTGAGCCAGGACAGACCAAGGCCAGGTTGGACATTGGGGCTTGGAGCAGCCTGGGACAGTGGAAGGTGTCCCTGCCTTGGGCAGGGGGTGGGATGTGATGATCTTTAAGGTCCGTTCCCACCCAAACCATTCCCCGATTCCATGAGGATTTTACTATCTCTGGGTGTGGAACAACAGCAGGGACATTCCACTCCTCGCCGAGGGCTGTGAACACAGAAGGCAGCAAATCGTGCTACCTGATTAAATTAACGCATCATCTACCAACGCTGGGTATATCTCACCCACTCTATAGGTCTATTTAACAGCTGGACAGGGTTCTTATCAACCTTGACGAGTCCTTATCAGCCC
>VWZU01016808.1:1387434-1405491 GCA_013397095.1 Sterrhoptilus dennistouni | reverse complement strand
GCCCCTCCGGCAGTCCCGGGGAGAGCGGCCGCGCTGCGGTGGGAGAGGGGAAAGGGACTAGAGACGGCCGGGAGGGGGTGGTGGCAGAGCGGTTCCATGGTGTAATGGTTAGCACTCTGGACTCTGAATCCAGCGATCCGAGTTCAAATCTCGGTGGAACCTGAACTTTTTTTCTTCCTTCACTTCGTTTTCTTTCTTTTCGGCTTTTTGTGTCCTAACGGTGCCCAGGTACTCTCTGAGCTGCCCGAGTGAGTCCCTGGGCCCAAACGATGGATGGGCACATTGAGCTCCCCAGACTCCTGTGCCCAAGTGATGGATGGGCGTGCTCCGAGCTCCCTGGGCCTCTTTCACCTCACTTCTTGCCTGGTGCCCACCAACCTCAACCCCCATCATGGGGTGGGTGCCCTTCTCCTGCCTCCATGGGCAGGCACTGGCCTCGCCCCAAAGCCACCCACAAGCACAGGGGAGCTTGGGGTGGGTTGGTGGGAAGCTCCCCAAGGTCTCACAGATCCCTCCTGTGAACTGAGTTGAGAAGAGCCTATGAGCCTGTGGTGGAGGTATCAAGAGAGGCCAAGGAGCTCTTTTAACTCATGAGGTTCAAAGACGCCATGAGCCCAGGTCCCTTTCCCACTGCCATCCCTGCCCACCTGCTTCTCCCTTCCCAAAAGGTTGTCCAGTTCCCCTTGTCTGCCCCTGTGCCATGGGAGGCACCAACTTTGCCATCAGCTTCTCCTGGTGCAGGCTTGAGATCTAGACAACAGAGGATAAAAATAGCACTTGTGTCCAGATGATTAAACTGAAGCCCTTAAAACTGCTCTTTTTCCACCAGCCTGCCCTCAGCAGCAGCATGTTTGCCATCACTGCAGTCAGTGGCTGTGTCATCATTCCTGTGTGTGGAAAGTAACCCCCAGGCATCACAGCAGTGCTGTGCATCAGTTACTGTCTGCTGGCACCATAACGAGCCAGAATGTGATCCTCTGCATTTAAAGATAAATAGTTCATGCTGCCTCAGAGCTTCCGAGTGGGGAAAACAACACATTAATAACAAAGACACCTGATGTGTGACCGCAGTGTGCCCCACCACAGGAGTACAGAACTCTCCAGGAGCATCACGGTCTGGGCTCACCCACATCCTGCTGCCAGCCTCTGATGTGCCCTGCACCTCCAGCTCCTCACAGGGGTCTTTGGATTGATCCTTTTTATCTCCAGCCAAACCCAGAACACAAAAAAATCTTGAGCCTGAAAATGCTCATCCTGCTCCTGCAGCCTTTGTCAATCCTCTGGCATTGAGTAGTACATCAAATGGATAACAGATACTTGTCTGTAGAGGCTGGGTATATTTATAATTCAGGAGCTCAGGTTTCCATCTCATATCCTATTTGCACTCATCCATTGAACTTTGTTGCTAAAAAGCTATTAATTTTCACTTGATGTTTCTCAGACCTGGTTTCATCCTCCAGAACTGCTGTTAGTGCTAAAAACCCTTAAAATAACACAGATTAAGTACTTTTCGTTATCCTCCAGTAAGAGCTGCTCTCCTTTTCATGCCTTGGATTGTGTTTGTGAGCCTAGAAACACCCCATATTTACATTTTTCATGTGCACAAGCATTACTTCCTCTTGCACCACATTACAAGATGTTCCTCATCTGGAACTGACTCACCCTATGCAAGACTTTAGGGCACAGGGTGAGGACAGTGGCTCTTCTGGCTGAGGTAAAAACCACAATCCCCACATTGCTGCACCACTGTCACATGTTGAACTTCAGCCATTATAAAGCAAAGGCATTTTTACCAATGATTTTTACCAAAACATGAAAAGTTGTGCAGATTGCTACAGAGTTGAGCAGCAGCAGGGACTACTTCTAGCTAAGCCTGTTTAAATGCCATTGATAATTTAAAATCAGATTCCTCATGGTGAAAACTGAAATAGTAGAAAGAGCTTTGTGCCTAAACAAGAATCAACAGAGCAGGACATGAGGAGAGCATTGAATAGTGAGGAGCTTCAGAAATTAAAGTCATATATCCTGTTCAGTCCTGGGTTAATTTTGTTGCTGTTCAAGCCCCTGAAGAGAATATCCAAACCCTCAGGAAATGTCATCACAGGCTGGTTTGGGCCGCTGTGTTCATTCCCCGTGTCCCCTCCCAGAGCGAACTGCTGCAGTGCTGGGATGGCCTGGGACACCTGCCGTGCACAGGAAACACGGCCAGAAAGCAGAGGTCAGGCCTGGAATAACAGAGACTGTGTGCTTTCCAACTGACAGCTTTTAATGTGAGAACAGTCACTCAGCACTGGCATTTCTGCTGCATTAATTGCCATTAGTGTCATCCTTGTGGGAGCACTAAATTCATGGCAAACCTTGAATTAGCACGCTCCCATCATTCCTTAACTTAGGCAGAACCATTTGCAGAGGCAGCACGTCCCAAGCAACTGGAGCAGAGACAAGGAATGATACTCAGCTGGGCCTTGGGTGTTCAATTTAGCGAAGAAAAGAGGCAGAGGTCACACTCGTAACTGCGTATTTATGGGTCTGTTCTGGAAATTCATAGAGCAGCTGCCAAAAAGGACCCAGCACCATTAACGTGCAGATGTGTGTCAGGGCTCCCAGCTCTCAGCTTGCCCAGCCCCAGGCACTGTGCATCAAGCTCTCCCTGCACCCAATTCTCACTTCATTCTCCACTTCCCTCTTCCCACCAGCTCCTGAGATCCCCCCAGAGTAATCCTGGCCTAATAAAGTGGAAAATTTGCCACCATCTTTGATGGTTGTGGCATTCCCACAACAAGGTCAAGGTGTCTTTGCAGAGCACACTGGTGGTATTTGACATAGAAATGGCAGAATGTGAAAGAGGGGTGGCCAGAATTTGCTGCTGGTCCCAGGAAAAAAAAAAAAGCTTTTCTGACTCTGAAATCCCTGTTCAGACTTTGCAAATCCATCTCTTTTCAAAGCTCAGAGAATATTTGGAATTGGAAATCAAAATAATCCAAAATTGTCCTTGAAGGGCTGTTGACCCAAATTCTCATTTCCTGGATAAAAGCAGCCCCTGGCTTCCCCGGGGCAGAAAGCAGGAAGAACAAAAAGCAAAGCCCCAGAACTGTGTTTTATCAGAGGAGAAATATTTCCTAAGGGGAAAATTCAATCAATACTTTGCAATTTCCTAACAATCCATGAATCATTGCAATTATGCAGAGATAATTCAAGCTTTCCAATCCAGCTGGTAAATCAGAGAAAAGCGTACTCTTAGCGTGCACTATCTGCAGTTTGACATGTCAATCAGGAAAAAAACCTTCAAATATAAATTCCATCCATTGAAATTTAAAAAATATATATATTTTTTAAAACCCTAGACCAATTTAAAGGGTTTACAAAGTACGAGGATTCTATTTTTCAGGTAATTCTATGCCACAGGTACGAATAATGAAATTACATGGAATTATTATGAATTTTTCTGTTGATAACTCATTTGCATTCCATCACCTGCTATGTCCTTTCTGCTTGCTACAGCTCTAAGAAGAAAAGGTATAAGAAGAAACAGACCAAATCAAAGTTCATTTCTAAATTTGCCTTTCCTTTCCTAACCTTGAACTTGGAATAAAAAAAGGACCTGCATCTGAACAGATTTTTTATCCAAAATCAAATCTCATTCTGGTTTTGCTGTTCTTTAGGAATTCCTCCAGCATTGCAGAAAGAATGGGAAGGCAACAGAAAAATTAACTATCTTCTGGAGACATTTTTCACTAGGACAATATTATGGTAAGCAGGAAGGAAGGAAAGTTTTCAGTGTGTTTTGGGAACAGGAATTGAGTGCAAGACTCAGTGACTTGGTGTTCCTTGTGATGACTGTCAAAATGAAGTCATCAGTTTCCTGAATCCATTTTGGACTCAACACTCATGTCTTTGTCTGTGTCTGCTGCCTCCAGAGACACTAGCAAGATAACCCTGGCAGCCCCAGGATAATTGCTGGCCAACGTATAATTTCACAGAATCATCACTCAAAATCTTCCTCTTACACGCCCTGCCAGAGGGGTTTATTCCCTATCTAGGGTCAAAATTTGCTTGATGTTGGAGCTGGTACCAGGCAAATGCAGCGACAGCAGCGCAGGCGTTATCACGTGGCCCATCATCTTCTCATTTGGATTCAAAAGATCAGCCCTGGGGAATGAAGAAGCACTTTGGGTTCTGTGGCCAAGTCATTCTCTGCTGAAACAACCGGCGGGGCCGGCTGGCTGCGCTCAGCACGGCCACGTTGTTGTGGAGCTGCACAATTGTACTGGGAGCCAGACTGAGACTGTAAAACTTTGCTCATTAAGATCATTAGAGAGCTGTCAGATGGAACAACTGGGATGGCTTTGATCTGGCAGAATATCCTTCCTCCTGTTCCCAGACCTTGGGAACCATCCAGTTTTCTGTAATTTTTTTTTTCCAAGTCATTCAAGCAATGCTCTTTGGGTTTTCTATAGGTTCCAATAACTTCTTCAGGCAAACTGAAGGCTGTAATAGCTATAACAAGATTAATTTATTAAATAGAAACCGGGATGTTTCAGTGATTCCTCTATAAATATATTCTCAGCTGGTTTTGCCAAGAACATGACAAAACGTTGCTGATCATCCCAAAGATATTCCCTATAAATCCACTAGGTGTCCTACTGTTTTCAAGCAATTAGGCTCCAGGTTTGTTTGGGTTTTTCCCTAGTTTTGCCAGTGAGGAATTAGTTTGAGGCTTTAGTGGAATTAGGTCTGGGTTTGCAGGTTGAAGAGACGTGCGTGTGTGGTTTGTGCGACACAGCAGGACATCCGGCTCACAGCGGCAGAGCTTTTGGCAAATGCCACTAATGTTTCCCACAGAGACCAACTCAAGGTTACAGGCTGGAAGAAAAAAAGGGAAAAGAATCTGCCATCCTCTCCTGGGAATGTTAAACAAGATCCAGCCGAGCCAAATCCTCTTTTCAGTCAACCTTGGGCATCTATTTATAGGACTGCTAAAGTGAGGCCAACGCTGACCTCAAAGGTGGTGGCAACACGCGTTAACCTTCATGGGAGCTGCTCTGCACAGGCTGTGATTGTGACATTCCTGCTCAGTGTCCCCATCCCTGATGGGTGTCCCCTGATTGCCAGTGCCTGTCGGCAAAGGCCAGCACAGCACACGCTCACGAGGTGCCTTGTCATTCCCAACACAGGGGGCATGGAAATATATAGCAAGAAAAGCAAGCTGAAAAACAGCCAAAGGGTAATTTCCTCATCTCAGAAAATACTTGGGGTGGAGTGTGGCCATTGGACAGTCTCCAGCTGCTTGGCTGCTCCTCCATGGTGTGACCTGGAGCGCACACACCGTATCAGTTGTGCTATCCAGGACATCCCTCCCTCCTCTGCCTCCAGATTTGTTTCTTGCACTGAGCCCCAGATATCTCCTAGGTATTGAAAAAGCATCTTTCATTATTGCAGTGGTTTTCAGTGCTCAGAAATGCAGTATTTCAGTGAGAGAGAACTGCAGGGTGATTTTTATGGTCTTGTAACTGAAGCACAAATCACATTCTGTGTAATCCTCCCAGCCTTGCCCTCTCAAACAGGGGCCATTGCATTTGCAAACACTCCTCCTGTTCACTCTCATTTCACAGGGCTGCCACAGCTTGAATCTACCCCAGATCTGTGCAAGGCAAGTGAGGAGAAAATCTGGTTTATTTTCTATTTAACAAATGCCAGAGGCAGAGATGCTCTCAAACAATGAGATTGTCTCTTTTTCCAGTAGGTGCTTCATGGCCAGAAGTCCTGCCCAGGGCTATTGGCTCTGCAAACAGGCATTGGGCAAGGTGTCAGCACCAGTTTAATCACAAACTGCATGGGGAAATCAGAGGGGGAACAAGAGCCTCCTGTCCTTGGCCCACCAGGACTCCTTGCCATCAGGCACTGCGCATCACGGGAAGTGCGGAGCATCTGTCCTCTGCCATGTGTCACTGCTCTGCCTCTCTCCCCTGCTCTCTGGGCTCAAGGTAGGGCACTCATTTTCCTGCAAGAAGAAAAGGATGCTCGAATCCTCCACAATGTGTATGTGGAGGTACCTGCTGCAGTCCCAGCCCTGTGCAGGGTGCACCATATGCTGGCTGTGAGGGAGTTTAACCTGGTCCGGCGCCTGTGTTTGCTGTGACACACAACAAACACCTCGAGCCTTGCCATGATTCAGAGCATAATGTGTGGGAGCCATCTGGTCCCGTAGCTGAAGGAGCAAATGGAAAATCTGATGAAAGCACAAACAGTCACAATGAGAGACTGAGAAGATGTGTTGATATTCCTAGCAGAAGTCTCCTTCTGTGGGGGGTAATCTCATCACCCATTGCCTCTTTTCCTGCTCCTTCCTCTGGAAACCTTCTGTCAGCCAGGTTGCACTCTCAGCTCTGGGAGTACTCACACCTTTGTGATGCTAAAAATATGTTTTGTGTGCTTGAGCAAACCTCCCGAGACAAGAATTTGCTCAGCAGCCAGCTGTGCAGTGAGCAAGATGTGCAAGATGCTTGCAGCACAGCACATTTTACGGAGCTTGGATTGATCCAGAACTTTGGCTGGTTTAAGATGTGCTCTCGAATGGGATTAGTCACTAATATTGTCTCACTGCTGTGCAGAATTACAGCTTATGGCTGTGACAGACTGAATGGAGTTTCACCTCAGCTTGCCTAGATATTCTCAGCCCTGGAATGGAGATGTATCACGGAGGGACTGGAGCATCAGGGGGGAAACAAGGAACTCAGTGCAGTGGATGGGGTAGAGCTTGGGATGGCTTCAATGTGGCAGAGTTTGTGCATAACTTGTCCAGGATACTGGGTTAATAAACATGGTTTCCCACTGGGTATTTTGCAGCCAGTCTGGGTTTCCCTCATTCTGACCCTGGTTTCTGATGTTTGGAGGGCACAGGGAATGCAGGGAGACAGAAGATGCCTATTTTAGTACTTCTCTGCAGGGAATGCACACGTTTCAGACAGGTACACATTTGTTCCCTCTGACACCAAATTAATGGGAATTGATGTATTGATTCTACAATTCTTCTAAAAATTGCTTCAAGTTTTGGCTTGCTTTCAAGCTGGTTAAATGCAATGTGCACACAGTTCAAGACAGCTATTTAATTATTCTAATATTAATACAGTTTAAAAAATTCAGCTCCCTGTGAAATGCAGAAGGTAAAAAGCATAGAGAGCAGCCCAGAAAGGCACTATATCCTGGTTCATCCCACAGTGAGGGCTGCAGGTGAGGGAGGAATTCTGCCCTTCTGCCCCACTCATGTGAGAGCTCACCTGCAGAGCTGCCTCCAGCCCTGGGGAACAACAGCAGAAGGATTTGAAGCTGCTGGAGCAAGTCCACAGAGGAGGCCACGGAGATGCTGCAAAGGGTGGAGACCCTCTGCTCTGGAGCCGGGCTAGGAGAGATGGGAATGTTCAGTTTGAAGAAGAGAAGACTCTGGGGAGACCTTAGAGCTCCTTCCAGTGTCTAAAGGGGCTCCAAGAGAGCTGGAGAAGGACTTTGTACAAGGGCCTGGAGGGAGAGGACAAGGGGGAATGGCTTCCCACTGCCAGAGGGCAGGGATAGATGGGATATTGGGAAGGAATTGCTCCCTGTGAGGGTGGGGAGGCCCTGGCACAGGGTGCCCAGAGAAGTCTCACTTAGGACAGTTACTTGATGCTTCTGTATTTTGAGTGGCAACAGGACTTCTCCAAATATTTGAAGTCATCTTTGTGTTTCAATTATTTTTCTGGTAAAACAGCATCCATCTGCAGTTTAAGAATAGAACATTAAAAAAATTGTATAGAACTCCAAAGCACAGAACATAGAATTTCTGGGCAAAATTCTCTTCTCAGTTACACTTACATAACTCTGGAGTAGGGTCTCCTCTTTCTTGTTGTTACTCTGAACCCCCTGTTCATCTCATCGTGTCAGAGCCACAGGATCTACCATACATGGCTAAATCCGATTTCATCACAACTGTTGAAATCTCCTAGACAAAATTACAATCTCAGAGGAAGTACATAAAGATGCATGGGCCTCAGTATCCTAAAAATATGCTGCTGTCACTTGTTCTCTGTTAGTAGTTTTCCATGCAAATGAAAATATCGTGGTGGTGGAGAACTGCTGAACTATCTGGAGCAGAGATTTTCTCCACACACACGAGCAGAGAATCTGCATTATTTGGCTGAGCTCCTTTATAAAACATCATGTTCAACAGCTCTTTCTTTAAACAAAGAAAGGGTTTGCACTAAATTGTTTGATATTTATTTTGTGGAACTCTATTCCTTGGCTGTCCATGCTACAGAAATGTTGTTATGCTCCAAGAAGACAGATTGCCGGGGCTGGAAGCCCCAGCCCTGATCCAGGGAAGCACATGGCTTCCTTACAATGATTATGATGAATATAATTACTATTCAGTATATGGGGCAATTGTTTTTGGTGTTTAAAACAGAACAAAACAAAACAAAGCAGGTTTGGAAAGGAAAACAGAACCTTAGAAAAAAAAAATTGTTAAATAGGAAGTGGTTGACTTTCAGGAAGTAACTCCATATGCAGATTCTGCTATCCAGTGTTTCCAGTCATCAGAGAATGGAAAGAAAAAAATGCCATTAAATATCCCAATGGTCCTTCAGAAAATACTGCACCTCCCTTTCTGTAGGTATAACATTTTAGATCTCCTGTCCAACAGCTGGTGGTGTCAAAGGCCAGGCGAGCAGGACGTGGAATGCAGAGCCTGACGTTTTTCAGTGGTTGCTGAAGGCAAAACCATCTAAAGCTGTAGCAGATGTTCACTTGCTTCCTGTCTGCTTATCTGCCCTGCAAAGGCACTTGGCTTTTGTGCTTGTTGTGCCAAGGGTAGCTATGGAGATCTCCTACAAGCTGTGCAATAGTGATACGCTGAAGAGTTCTTTATGTAGTTGGTTATGAATGATCAAGAAAATATTATGGTTTCTAAGAACTCGCTCAAATTTTTCCATATGTACATCCATCGTTCCCCTCGCACGACAGCGTATAAAATAACTTAAGAAATACATTTCTGCAGTGAAGATGCTCATCTGGCCTCGGTGTGCTCATGTTTTATATATTGTTTCTCATGCATCATGAAGTAAAGAATGGTATATCCAACCAGCTGTATTTCTCCAAGGCCTTGTAAATGCTCCAGAAGAGTTTTTAACTGTCAATTTAAATATCACTGCCACTAATCCTTTTTCTTGCACCTCAGCTCAATTTTAATTCCTGTTTATATTCATTATAAGCTCCTATAAATTATAACTTTAATATGAGTGATTATATGCAAGCATTAATGCAGTGCTCCATCTATTCTAGGGCTTTGAGATAGTTTAATAAGACTGATTTTTACACTGATGCATTTAAATTAATATGCATTCCCAATACAGTCAAGACCCAGGGCAATTAAGTTCATTACTTATTCGATGGGAGTTCTTTACCTCCATGAAATATAAGAAATAAAAGAATTTGTTTTATATAAATTCTAGCCCAGATGTTTCACTTTAAAGGGTAGCAGAAAAGGCTAGATTTGGAGTGGTTCCTTTGTCCAAAAGTGACAGCTTTGACTCATCACTGGTAGACATGGTCACAGATATTCCTGTGGGATACAAAAGAGGAACAATGGCTCTTGTTGGTGTTTGCCACATTTCATGTGACACTACCCAGGAAAAAGAGCACTTTGTGATCATTATTGCACTTTTTAAATTGTTGATAGCATTGCAAATTCGCGTTGACATGGAAAATGCAGACAGTGGGCACAGAGTATTCCTTCTACAGGTGATATTCAGTGTATTGCAACATCATGGCCCATGGTCCAGGAGGAACTGAAGCCCTTTGGGACAGTTGGTTCCAGGGGAAGTAGGTGTGGACATTCTTTTGAGAAAATGAGCCTCCATATGAAAGCTGGAGCCCTAAAATTCAGTCACCTTCTTGTCCCACAAGACACTTGTCCTTACAAGGCAATGCATGAATCAAAAGAGAAAAGTTGTTGGAATTAAGGACTTTATGCAAAGGACAGACTTCCAGGCAAAGGAGGATCTGAAGAATGCAGTGATAGAAACTGCCTGAAGCATCTGGGAAAACACAAAAAGTGTGAAAATGAAAAAGGAAAAGAGGGAAAAAGGGGACCCAGAAGTCAAATTCGTATGAGTTGGGAATGTGAAGAAGGTGAGCACAATTCTGTGAGCAAGCTCCTGGAAGAGATGCAGTAAAGATATGAAAAAAGGAACATGTTGGTACTATAACTGGGTAAGAGAGTTTTTGTTTGAAGTGTTTGAAAATTGAAGTCACAGTATTTAGACTTGGACTGTAAGGGGTAGCACAGTTGGAAGCAGGATGGATGAGATGGTTTAACAGGGCTTCATTGTAGTCACATTAATTCAGTTTAAATAATTAATTCTCTTCTAAATTGACTCTATTCTGCACACTTGACATTTTGGAAAAGCTGCCATTGCCTGGCCTTCTGGTAAATGCTTTTGCATTTGTTTTTCATTGTTTCCTTCTTGAAAAAAAATCCTTGTCACTAACAGGAACCATCAGCAGCATGGAACAAATTGACTTGCCAAGGACATTTCCTCCCATCTCATTATTTATACTGGAAGTACTCTCTTTTTTGCATCAAGAGTCAGAGTGTGATTTTTTAAAATTGCCATTTATTAAGGTACTTTCGTACTGTATTATGAGTCAATTTCAAACTTCGTTATGTAAATTACTTTCTGTGCATCAACATTTGGTCATACATTTTCCAAGGAGGTGATCAAGCAGTTTAATTAATAATCAATTCACAGTTCTCTCTGCCTACCTCATAATGTAAAGCCCCTGACTGTTGCAGGAGAGGGTCTCCCCCAGGTACAAATCAGAGCAGATACATCACTCTCCCTCTTCTGCTCTTAGCACATTGATTTGGAGCCTCAAGTGGCTGAGATTGAGTGGATCTATAATGTTATTTGGCACAAATTGGGTTAAACAGGTTGTGTATTTTACTCCCAAGGTGATTTAGTTTGTGTTTTCTCTCCTATCCTTTCTCAGCTCTAGGTTGTGGCTCAGTTGCTGAGAAAGTGTTCATCTGCTCTAAAGTCCCCCATAGAAGGAGCAGTGCTGTGTGGCAAAGGAACACAAAATTTTGGGGGTGGGTCTGTTGAGGTTGGGGCTCCTTCAGGTAACCTGGAGCCAACCCTGTGAGAGCTCAGCAAAGTGCAGAGCCTGGGCTGACCTATATTCACAGTGACTCACCGTGAGATTCAATGTTGTTGCTCTGTTTGCTGGTTTCTCAGCAGTTGCTGAGGCTTTAAACAAGGGCACTCTTACCTAATCCAATCGATGGATGAACAGTTAGGACCCAATCTAACGCAGCCAGTATTTGTAATAATAGAAGGGCACATTCCAAAGCTGTTACAGAAGAAAAGAATTTCAGATAATTAGGAGAGGAGTTGGGCAGTGATACAGATTTTAAAAGTACCCAAGATAAAATAACAGATACTAAAAATATCTGTATTGAGATGAAATCCTCATGACTCAGTATTCGAGCCAACTTCCATTCTCTAGGAATTAGTAAGGAAATCATCCAACAGGGTAGGTCGTGGTGTATTGCCTTACTCTGGGCTTACACTTACACTTCAAAGATGTATCTCACACTGAGAAAGGGCAGGCTCAGATCTGACTTTCCAGGGCAATTGCAAATTTTAAAAAATACATTCTGTAGTTGTAGCTTTTTTTAAAAATTGTGAGTTTATTTCTATCTAGAAAAAATCGAATAGAGAGCACTGTGGACCTTGAAAGGCAAAAGCACTGACAGCAGGAGCAGAGATGCATTCTTTGTGACAAGCAGGAATCATTTTTAATACCTGTGACTCTCTAGCTAATAACTGAGGGGTGGTCAATCCAGCTTGCAAATAGAAACACAAGAGTACCATTTCTTCTGCTTTTTTTTTCTGCATGAAGTATTCTCCAACTAGATGCAAAACTTTGAAAGTATTGAAGATACTGTAAGCATTAAAAGTATTTTGAAAGAAATTAATATTTTGAAAAGGACTTTGACGTGTTGCAGAATCTCAGAAAAGCAGAAATCTGTGTTAGGAGAACTTCAGCTACAATCTGGGTCAGATTTCCAGTGCAGATGTGTCAGATGCAGTTCCTTGGAAGCTCTCCATGACAGTTAGTGAGAAGAGTGACCCAATGTTTTCTCACCGTACAAAATAACCGTTCTGTTTGATGATGTCATGTGCATGAAGCACTGCTTGGATTTCCACAGCAGAGTCCTGTTTAAGCTTGTTTGGGAGAAGAGATTTCATCTCAGAACAGTTTCAAACAGGGAGTTCAGCAAATCTCTTTGGTACATCTTGACTGATCTCAATCAGTTTTCGGAATTTTAATGATCTGGTTTTATTTCCAGATAATGACTATTTATGTAAATGAGATGCTTTATAAATAAATATGGAAATTATTCCATAATATTAATTACAGGCTTTATAGTTCAAACACTTATTATACTAAAGGCAAATGGTGCTGGGGATTGTCTTTGAATTTATTAATTTAGTTACTTTGTTAGTCTTATTCTAACTTGACTTACATGTGTTGGGCAGTTTTTCCTGAACTAAAACAAGGTGTACTGTGTGCCTGGATATATCAAAGGATACTGAAGGATAATAAAAATCAAAATGCATCATACAGTGGTAGTAGTAAATGGGACCCAGACTTCTGAATGTTTTTGTCTAAAAATCATATAAATGAGTTTTACTCTGAGAATCTCACCTTAAGTGTTGTTAGCCGTTTACTCAAAAATTAGTTTTAAATTAATTATAATCCTTTGCACTTCTAAAGCTGCTTCTCTTGAGAATCTCAGTAGTATTCTACAAACATTAATTAAGCCTAATAGTACTCCTGAGAAGTGGTTAAGTGATAGATATACTTCACCCTCCATGATATAAGCAATCTCTAGAACAAAATACAAAAACTTTAAACAGCAGGACTACACAGGAGTTTAGAGCCTGAAGTACCCAGTCAGGCAAAACTGTGGGGAAGGTTTAGCTTATGGAATACAATTGCTTGGCCTGGGCATGATTCAAAGGTGAATAAAAGTGCTAATAATAAAGAACTCTTCACTAGAGATCTCTAGTGAAGGAAAGTGGTTTTCTACTGCCCCACAGCATCATGTGGTGTGGCTCTGGTGATGAATTGAATACTGATTCAGAGGAAAACTGCTATTTGCACAAATCACCCCCAGATGGGCCAAAGAGCAGGCATCCATCCACATGGAACCTTTAAGGCTGATGCATGAACAGCAGGGATAGCAGTTAAGTCCTCTCATCCCTGAGGGAACAGGAGCTGCTGAAAATAGCAACAAACCAGCAGTATCAGTGTGTACATTTACAGCCCCAGACTGTTATTTTTGCTGGCGAATCTGCATGCACAATTTCCTTCCTGACATTACTCCACAAAGAGCAGCTTTTGTTATCTGGCATTACTGATGACAGCAATACTTCAACCAGGTTAGTGCTGGCACAGACAGCAAGCTGGCTTTGGTGGATGCATTAGGATTTGGGCCATCCTCAAGCAACCCCTCTGCTGCCCCGTGCTCACAAAATGGGCTGCAAATATTTGTCTGGGAGCTTCCAGAGTCTATGGGAAGAGCCATTCCAGAAATGTGCTCCAGCTGTAGGCGCTGACTGCCCGCTAACGACAGGACTTGCTTGACACCTCAACCCGCAGCAACACAGCCAAGCACAACTTCACTGTTTTCTCCCTGACTACACCAAAGGCCACCCCCTGCCTCTCTTACCATTCCAAAGCTGATAGCTGCTGCCACGCTGCAGTGCCTTGTGAATAATTTTAGCAGTTGCCGAGGGAAGCTTTACGACGCGCAGCCGAAGTCCTCAGATGCACGCTCTGAGATCTTGAGGAAGCAAATCGGTGCTGGAAAGGGAAATGATAATGAGTTTGCATCAGATTTTTATTTATAGAAATGACTTGGAAGCAGCTGGATCTCCTCCTTGGATACATTTTCTTTCCTTTTTGTTTCCCAGCATTTCTGTGCTTTTGGGACCACAAACTGTGCCATAAATATTGGCAATACATGCTTGCTGAGAAACTCTACCTGCTGGAGAAAAAGATCTCCTCATTTCATCCAAGTGGAATGCCTAGATACTGCAACTAGACAATTAGGCTTTATCCTTACATGTATACAGTAATATTCTTTATTTGCATTTGTGAATTGTAATTCATGACACACATGACTCCAGTGCTTCTGCTAAGTTCATTGGCCTTTGGATCAGGGCCTGTATTTGCTTCATTTCCCCAAATTTTTACCTGCTTCGGTAATTACTTTACCTAGAGAAAGGTCCGAAAAATCTTTTTTTTTTCATACATATATGATATTCTCTTTCCTGTTTTATAATGTATAGTCAGTAGTTTCTCTGGAGTGCAAAAAGCTTTTCAGAGATGCCATACTTGAATCAGTAAAAGGAAGGGTGATTGCGCTGTTGTACTGCTGCACCATAATATTTAAACGCTTTATTATTTCATAATCTGTCCTAGAAATTAATCATTCCAAGCAGGGACGGTCTCTTTATGTCAAAAGGGATAAGTTCCAGATTTACAAATATGCATGTATGAAAAAAAACCATGAAGATGTTGCTTCGTTTCCAGTGTCATTCCAGCTTGCCAAAGGCTCCATTTCATTGCATAACCCTCTGGATGCAGCTCCATTACTGCACCGTAAAGTGGGTTACTGGACAGAGTAAGGCAATTCATCTTTTGAAATGCAGAGCCTTGTTTTGCCAGTTATGGAGTTTATAATTATCCATTATCATTATCCCCACTGTTATTTTTACCAAGGCTACAGATAGGTCTATTGGAAAGGTATTCTGTTGGGTTCTCTTGGAGGTTCATCCTTCCCTTGTAGAGGTAAATGAGCAGTGCACACAGCACAGGCAAGTCAGTTCAAAAGGCA
Organism: Sterrhoptilus dennistouni; assembly: GCA_013397095.1. NCBI lineage: Eukaryota > Metazoa > Chordata > Aves > Passeriformes > Zosteropidae > Sterrhoptilus > Sterrhoptilus dennistouni. The sequence goes on along the minus strand of VWZU01016808.1, from coordinate 1,390,550 downwards.
TAAAACTGGTGAGAAAGTGAAAGTGAGCAGATAAAGTCTCAAACCACACACTTAAGGAACTGAACTAAAATTGTTTTGCTTATGGAAGCCAGTCTCTGCCAGGAAAAACTGAGAATACTGATAGCTGTAATTTTTTTTTTTTTTAAAGCACTTCTGAAGCCCCATGAATTATAAATCATCAAGCTCACAATCCTGGGACAGTCTCTTAAAATCATGTCCTGGGACAGCAGAGTTCTCCACTCTATTCCTGGCTCTGTCACTGACCATCTGCCACTTGTCCTCTGCCTTGCTTGAGTTTACCCATGTGTAAAATGGACATAAAATAAGCTAAACCAGACTTTGAAAATTACTTCAGTGCCACAAGCTAGAAATTTGGGGTTGTAACATGGAATAAAATCGTTCTGTGGTTGCTGGTCCATAAAGAGACTGCGTGTCTCTCTGGCTGCACTACGGGGGAGGCTAAATCTGGCTGCCAGGGCTCCACCCTGCACTTGAGAGGCAGCAGAATCCCACATTAAGCGTGCTCGGTGCCTGCCCACCTGCACTACATGCAGTGGTTAACTCGGGTAATTAGCTTACTATGCACAACAAGAATCTGATCCAACCCTGACTGGAATTAATAAGGAGACTTCGGTGACTTAATGATCTTGGGCTCGGGTCTTCATGTGCAAGTAGAGATCCTTGCTCAGAGATCCTTGCTTAGAGATCCCGAAAATCCCTGGCAAGGGAAAAGCTTTGTCTGACTGACACATAGACACATCTCTGTGCAATGAGCCTGGCAGGAGCTGGGCACACAGTAAATCTGTCTCTGCCTGTACAGTAGCACTATTCACTGATGCTGCTCTTTATTCACAAATAAATACAGAACTACAGTCACGATTTTTCATGGGCCCTTTTGCACGTGGCTTTAGAAGAGCCTTAAAGTGGAAAATTGATGACGAGCTACGCAGGAAAGCTTCACAGGGAGATTTGTTAGCAAAGGTGACTTGATAAAGGTGGTGACAAGCTTATAATGAAATGGAACATTGCAATTAAATGTGCTGGTGGGGGAGAAAGTGTGCCACAGCCAAGAGCATGAGCAGCAGGTAGGTCAGGGAGAGAATGCGGCAGAGGCTTGATGGAGCAGGGTGGGAAGGAGGGGGAGATGTAAGAACAAGAAAGACAGGACAGAGATAAGCTCTGTTAGCTGTGATAGCAGTATGGGGAAGAAAGTACTTTGGTGTTTGTATCAGGCCTTGCAGAGGCAGAACCCCGTCCCTGACCGCAATTTGTTGACATTGACACAATGTGTAATTAAATGCAGATAGTCCTAGAAGGACAGACATGGGGGAGGGAAACAAATTAACAACTAAACAAAGACATCTACAGAACGTTTGACTTATAAAAGAGCTGAAAAGTATGAAAACTGCCAGAGAATATTTAAGAATTCTGTTTCTCTAAAATGAGTTTCCATTAGAAATAGTCCAGAATATTTTAATGGTTATGAACTTAAACCCTGCAAAGTGAGCTATCCATACATCATTGCAGGGATTTTGCTCAGTATACAGGCAGCTGTAACAATACTCTTAGAAGTAGGAACAGACCCATTAATCTTGGATGTTAACACTGAAGCCTAAAATTCTTGCCTACCTGAAAAATGAGCAAGGGCAGAGAGCACAGAACAGTTTGCATATCAAAAATTACTAACACTATCCAGAAGATGGACTTCAGTATTGCTATTTGTTTGAAAAGCATTTCCAGGATTAAAATATACTGGAAGTTGATTTAGAAAAGTCTCTACCAGCACACCAAATAATTTAAGGACACGCTACTGAACGCAGAGCATCTTGCTGTGGTGAACAGTGACATTCTTGGTTCTTGGTCTCTCACTTACCCCACTGTGTATTGTCGGGAGACAGAGATTTCTTTATGGGTGTGGCTAGAAATGCACTTCATATAGAAACACAAGGAATGGGCAACGTTCTCGTAGTCCCTGACACATTCCTTACTCTGTTTGCTGCCTGTTGAGGAAAAAAAAAAAAAAAACCCAAACAAAACAAACAAGACAGACTCAGCTCCCAAATATCAACCCTGGCAGCTCAGAGCTGTGCCTGCATGTGCAGGCTTGTACATGGGTGCTCCTGCCCAGGTAGACACTGACACATTTTCTACATGGGGGAGTATGAGGAGCAGCATTTCTGCTATAAACTATTTAATTGATAAAAGTCTGTGCAGGAGGAACCCTTCCTATTTCATACTTTTTGCTTTTATATTCTCCTATTTGGTCAGATTTTCAGAAGGATGAGGTAAAGAGAGTAGGTCTGAACATATCTGAGTGTTTACAGTTCAGTTTTGATAAATTAATCATATTTACAAATTCAGAACTTCATATAAATTTTATGTCTTTTATAACGAGCCACATCTAAACCCTCAAGCCAAACATCCAGGACTGAGGTAAACCCGAATTAAAACTCGAAATTTTATGGTTGAAACCTATCCCTAAACAGCATTTTGGTATAAAATTTGGAATCTCAGGGTTGCAGTGGAAAAGATGCCAGAAAAGTAGTATTTATTTCTGTGTGGGTACAGGCAGGATTCGGTTCTGTTGCGCTCAGCAACATCTTGACACGCCGCACTAATCTTAGCGGCGCGCTCTTAAAAGATTATTTTTGTCTCGGGTTCTTTTTCTAGTCTTTGATGCAACAGCCTGCTGCGGGTTACATCAAGCCTCCAGAAAATCCCTCGCTTTTCTCATCCCTTGTTTTCCAGACAGCCGGCACCTCCTCCGGGTCCAGGCGACGGGCGCCGCAGGTGAGCCAAATCCCGGCCTATTTGGGCCGGAGATTAATTTCTGTTTAAATTAAAGATGCTTTCTGCGTTAAAACGCTGAGGTGGGGGAAAGGCAGAGCTGAGCCCTTATGGTCTGCGCGCTGTGTTTTAGGCGCTTTCACTGAGGGCGCCCCGCTCCCCCTTCACAGCTCGGAGCCGCCGGCGCCGCGTTCCGTGAGGGGAAAGGCGGGAGCGGAGGGGCCGCGTTCCGTGAGGGGGAAGGCGGGAAGTGAAGGGGCCGCGGTCAAGCGAGGGGCAGCGCTCAGAAGGGACCCGGTGGGCTGTAGGGCACGGCCGCCTCCCCCTCA
>VWZU01016808.1:1321901-1386725 GCA_013397095.1 Sterrhoptilus dennistouni | reverse complement strand
GTGTGTCCCCCGAATCCGTGTGCGGGTTCACCGCTGCGTCAGCCGGAATCGCCCGGCGGTTCTCTCAGCCCCACGGTGCGTGTTGTGTTTCTGTCCCGGCTTTCCCTTCGCCAGCCTGGGTTACCCTATACCTGGATTAATGCGGCGCGCTGGTAGAAATTAGCCCTGGCATTTTTATCGTCCTTCTGTCATGAGGTCTGCCTGTGCGGCGCGGGTTCCTTGCTGGCCAGGGAATGATGGTATTTCAATAACTTCCCCCGCTGATGGTTGTTATTCCGAAGTTATTTGAAACAGACTGCGTTTGAAAATGTGCCGCTTCTCCTTTGCTAAAAAAACGAGGTCTTGACTTTCTGCCTCCTTCTGAAACTTTTTTTTTTTTTTTTTTTTTAATTAACTGAGTGGAAGTGTGGTGTTCTGGACAGCTTTTTACTTCATTTCACAATTTTTTTTTCTGGAACTGTTGCTCAACTGAAGGTTTCCGTAAAAAGTGTTACATTACAGTACGTAATATTTCACTTTTTTGAATGATTAAACACAAATATGTTATCCTGGCAAGTGTCTGGTGGTTTAGGGAAGTTAATTGAGTTAGTCTAGCCAAGGAAGGTCGAGGGGGAGTGAATGGATTATTTCTGGTTTGTGTGTCTAGCATGCAAGTCTTACTTTGTAAGAGTCTCTTGCTTTTCTCATCTTTTTTTAAAAAAGTCACATATTTAGAGTATTGGAGAAACTTAATCTAGTTTTTAGAGTGTTGAGGAGTCTGTAAGTTTATTTAAAGTGAGCATTAAAGTGGAACTCTGGTAAAGGGAGCTGTTTTTTAGGGGCTATCGTGACTTGGCATTGAAATAGTTTAATTATCAAAAATAGAGCATTAGAGTTTCTGTGGTTAGCTTGAGGAAGGGGAAAATTGCATAGAGCCTTAAAAGACGGAACAAAAAAGATTAAGCTTCATTACAGCCTTAAGAGCTTCTGCGATGTACAAGTTTTAGCTCTGGAAATGTTGGGTTCCAGCTGGATGAGTACTTTCCTCAAGTTTGAGTGGCTTCTGCTCCTTTGGAACAGGCATTACCCAATGGCCTCTTCCAAAAAGTGAATTTATTAGAAAACAGCACAAAATATAAACTGTGCTTCTGCAAGCAATAAGACAAAAAGTATCAGGACTATTTTCTTTAAACAGGGACTTAAAAATGTTTCCCCAGTATTTGAGATTTTCATACCTCTGAGTATTCATGATTTTTGTAGCCAGATGGTTGCAGGTTTGTGTTTGTGGTGAGCAGCTTGTTTCTGGGTGACATAACCCCAGTGTGGTGCTTAATGGAATTACTATATGTGTTAATGGCAATATTAGCAGTTATCTAGTTAATATAGCCGGAGTTAATTATTAGTTAGAAAAAGCACAAATATTGACATAGCCTGGCACGCACTATAGGGCTCAGGTGAACCGAGCTGATGCAGGTCAAGCCTTAGAAACAATGTCAATAACCTGCTTCTATTTCAAAGATGTGCTTGAAAGGGAAAGTAGAAAGGTAGAAAGTAAAGCCAGCTGGTCCCTAAAGGGAGTGAGGTTGTAACTAATCCAGCTGTTCTGTGTGACTCCTAAAGAAGAATTGTGGGCACCACCACTGCCAGGAGCCAGTCTGTCAGTTTTTAATCTGCAGGATTTTGCATTGAGGGTTTACTAATTTCTAGGTTAATTCCTGCTGTGGCGTGTGATAGGTGGAGAAATCTTGTGACTCTTCAGAGAGGAAGACAATTCCTAGACCAAGCTGGATGATAATGGGATTTGGTAACCTTGAGGTTTTAATACGGGAACAAGACATTTGCAGCGTCACTTAAATGTTCAACATCTTTTTTTTATTTCCATCATGTTCCCTAGCAGCTGAGTTGCTGTTAGTTTTGCAAGTCATAGTAGCTGAAATGCTTTTTGTAACAGTGGCTGCAGAAGCACTTGTGCTTCCTGGCCAAACACAGGCAGGCTGGAATGGGAATAGTACAATAGGTACTTAGTCAAATGCTTTCTCAATCTTAACTTTGCCTCATGAAACGAAGACTTGCAGGAAGCCTTCCTTCCGTTTTTTGTCCTTTCCTCAACTTTGACCTGAGTTTTTAAATATGGTGTTGGCATGACTAGAAATTAGGAGGCCAAATGTTGCCCAGGTTTATGTTGGATTAAAAAATGAAAAGTCAATATGGCCTTGTAATGTTGTTCAAATGTATGTTTGGGGTATTGGTGATTTCCAACTACGTTGCTCTGTGACAGGGTTCCAGTAGTAAAGGTTTTGATACACGTGTTGCTGTAAAACCAAGGTGTTTTTTCTGAAGTTTCCTGGAAAGAACTGTGATACTAATAATGAAAGAACTAAAAAAACCCCAAAAGTTCACCAAAATAATTTCTGTACAGGTGCCTTGTCAAAGCATGATGCAATTTACGGCGATTGGTGTATTTCCAGTATGTTTATTTTGCTTGTTACAGTATTTTAATCAAGCTTCTCTGGGATGTATTCAAATTTCAAACTTTTGTTTAAGCTGACTCATAAAAAAACACAAACAAAAATAGCCCCAAATCCAAATCATGCTATTTGCTCCCCACTTTGCAATCCCCCTCCAAAACCAAACCTGTAAAAATGTAGGACTTTTGGAGAAAGTTTAGATTGAGCTTTGCCCTCATGCAGGGTGCAGGTGTGGTGGGCAGAGATTACCTGTCCCTTGTCCTGCTGGAGCTTCACTGGGTGGTGACAAGAGCACAGAAAATGCCCTTGGTCTCTTCATTTATGTATCCATTATGTGTGTAAATAATATCTGCTACTGCAGACACTAATCATGATATAATTTTTGCCATATTAAGTGCAGCAAATCCTGTGGAAGTTAAAGCCAGTTATACCTCATTTTATTTGAGGGACAGCCAACAGGTAGGGGATGACTGTGTATAAGCTGTGATTGCATCACCACTGCTCAACTATTGTTAAAAATCAGGTGTTTCTAACATGGTACTGACCAATTAATTCACTTGAAGCAAATGAAGTTCTTTGCTATATGGCATAATAATCCTTGGATGTTTTCTGCTGTCCTTCAATTCAGAATTAGTCTATGCCTGGTCTGAAAGTTTGGTCTGTGGCTGCTCTGAAAATAGGCTGCTGATGCTTATTAAGTGCTCCCACAAACTCCAGAGTCAAAATTAAAGCGTGCAGGGCAGTGATGCCCAGAGGTTTGATCTATAACACTCATTTCAGTAGCAGCCTGTGATGCAGAACTAGTCACTGGTAGTTCCCTAAAGAGCTCACAAGCAGTACCCAGAGGAAATTGAGAAGTGGAAATGAAAGACTTCAGAAAGTGTTGACTGGCCTGACTATTTTAAATGGTGTATTTTTACCTTTTCAATATATTAGGTGTAAGATATATTGCATTATCTAATATATATATGAAAAATGTATATGTGTCTAATGGATATATTAGATAATGGTTACTATGGAGGCTGAAATAGAGTGAACTTAGTAATACTGGGAAGGGAGTGAAAGGAAGAGGAACTGTGGTCTAAAAATGGGATGAGAAGAATAAGGAGCATGTTTAGAAGTGTTAGCCAGTTATGTTCTCCCTGTTTAATATTTATTGTAAATCTTGACTTTTAAAAATCTGGGTCAGGAAAATCATTAATGCTAATTAATAAAATTATTTCAGTTTGGCCATTTGAAATGAAAGCAAACAGGCAGTAAGTGTGATTTGTGAGTTATAAGTACATGTATGTAAATAAAAAACCCCAAGAGGAAGCCTCCACCTTGTGTGCAAGCTTTATGCAAACACAGAGAAGGGGTTTGTGGGCTGGACTCTTTGAGTTTTGGTTTTGACTTGAGCTTCAGAAGAAACCTATGGACCTATGGAATTATTCTCAAAATTCCAAACTCATCAGGATCAACAGTAGTTACCTTGGCATATCATTTCTCTTCAGCTAATTTATGGTGATTTTTGGGAGGAGACCCTAACGTTGTTTCCTATTGCTTTGCTGGCTGGGAAACTGCCCCAACAACACGTGGTAGTGGATTGATGTATTTGTAGCTGGTAGTGGTACTTGCACACTTATTTTTCTGTGGAATAGATGCTGAACATTTTGGTAAGTGGACGTAGAGATTTGCTGGATGAGGGAGGTATTAGTGAGTGATATCCCTCCATTAAACCTTTCCAGTGGGGTGTAAATGATCTGCAGGCAGCAGTTACAGCCCTGCAGATGCTGTCTGTGCATGGCTCTCCCTGTCTATAATTTGCACTGTGGTTAGGTCCCTTTTTCTCATGTTACAGAACATTTTTGCTGGCAGAAGGAAAAAAAAAATCATAAAAAATGTTCTAAGTCTCAAAGTGTGTTTTTAAATGTAGCAAAAAGTGTTAGAAACAATCTCCACCTGTCTTTCTTACTGTTGCATAATGAAATCAAAATTTAATTTGGGTAGAGAATGGTTTCAAAACAAAGCTGAGTCTGGCATGTGTGTCTGAATGTGGCAGGGTGAAAGCAGGTCACTTCTGTCACTCTTGGTTGATGCACTTTAGCATTTTCACTTACAGATTTGGGGTTTGAAGCTCAATATTGGCAGATTTTCTATTTTCATTTGCCTTTATCTACTGTGCCAAGAAAAATAAGACATTCTGTTTGGGGGACTTCTTTTAAAAAGTTGTTGTATAGTAAATAGTTGGACAAAAACATGGACAAGCTGCCCTCCTGAACTGTGCTTGGGATGAAGTAATATTTACATTTCATAGTGCTTGTTTTGGCTTTCCTCCCTCTGATTTTCTACAATTTTTTTTATGCATCCCTCCCTACAAACACAGTTGTATTTCAGAAATCCTTTCCGTTCTTTGGTGGTGCCTTTTGGCCATAAATACTGTAGTCTAGAAAGAAAAGTGGGAGTTTTCAAACTGGCCTTACTGAGATTTGTCTCTGTCATGAATCTTGTGGGATACTTGAACATCCCTTCCCTGAGTTTTTGTAGGGAGGGTTGAATTTCATGGAATTTTGCTGTGGCGCAACTGGAATGATCACTGAAGTAGCCTGTGACTTGTTAGACCCTCTTAGTAAATACTTTGATTTTATTGAGGCTACAAACAGCACTGAAAAACAAACAGAACATTTGGTGAGTGAGGGAGAAATGTGTAGAGGATGTGGGATATGCCTGATCTCACCCTCAGGGTGAATTCTATTCCTTCCTTCCTTCTCTCTGCCACTTATTCTGCTTCCTCCTCTGAGCTTTCATGCTGTAGATGACCAGTTCCTGCTCACTTTGCTGTTCTCATCCTGCTGGATCTAGATTAGCCTCTGAATTTAGGCCTAATCTTTCTTTCTTCCTCAGCATTGCTGAACAAGTCTGCTTGTCCCTCAGTTCTTGGCTACATTCCTATTTTCTTCTCCCAAATTCATGGTCTTTTGTTTTGTCCTTTTGCTTTTATCCAGCACTTTTCCATTTCCCGGCACCTCTTAGAGATCCTTTGTTGCCAAGTTTTCCGAGCTCTCTTGATTGTCTCCTCAGCTGTTTGGATCAGAGATGTAAACCATGACTTGGGACAGATGATTGTGAACAGGCCTGCAAAACACTTGGTAGCATTTCCAGTCCAGCGATGTAGGGCAGAAAAATCTTAGATTTTCTCTTGGGTTGTTGTGGATTTTCTTCTTTTTAAATAAAAATTGATGCAGCGTCAAAGGGAGCTTAGTGCAGGCTGGTGGCTTCCTGGGAGTTATTGTGTTGTCTAACATCACGGAGTGCAGATGTGTGCAGTAGGGTCTAAAAAGAAATGCCATTTATCACTTTAGCCCAGTTTTCTCTGTTGCTGTTGTTTGTGTAACTGTAGTGGAAATGGGAAGAAGTACAGGCGATGTTCTACTAAAAATGAAAATGCCATGAGAAGTTCTGTTTGTATTTGGGTAATGATATAAGTCCTTTGCATTCTTGTTTCTTGAAAAAGTAGATCCTTTACTTGATACATAGAGGACAAGAAACTAGTTGTAAATAAGTTCTGCAAGTAGTACAAAATAGAGCTGCAAGTACACTGGCAGCAGTTCTGGCTGTGCTCCTTGTGATGCCTAAATCTATGTTTTTTGCTTTCATTTAAGTCTCCTTGCTGGTTTTCCAGGGAGTTTTTTGAAGTGTCCGTGGGGAAATTAAACATGTGTTAATGCTGCCTGATTCTTGGACCTTTTTCAGCTGTGCCTGAGGTCTGCAGGTGATCCCAAAATTTATAAAGAAGGGCGTTCTTGTAAGCTTGGTATTAATGATTTTGTATTTGGAGAAAAATATGTTGTGCTACTGCTGCATCCTCTCTTTGTAGTCTTGTGTGAAAATGTTCAAAGTCAGATACTGGAAGGTATCTGGTTGTAACTGGTGCAGTTCCGTGGTGCTGTGTGGGTTTGAGACCTCACTGGGGCTGGGCTCACTCTCTGGGCTGTCAGAGGAATGAACTAACAGTGCTGATTGCTCCTGTGAGATCTCGAAGAAATGGCCTTGTACGTTGGGGTTATGAACAGAACCTTGAACTTTGTGATCCCAGCAACACAGTTCTGATAATCTAATTCCCCTAGATTCTTCCACTAGAAAGAAATCTAGATTTTTCTGCTTCAGGAATGGGAGCAAATCTTTCATGGTTTGCATCAGCCCTCCTGAGATGTGTTTCTTCCCAGCCTCTCTCATGTTACACTTTGTTTGCTGCAGCCTTCTCACGGTAATCTTCTGAGAGTATTCTACAAGTCTTGGGGAACAGAAGCTTCCTTTAAACAAAGTTCACTTTTGAGTTACAGCCTTGCTGGTGCTAATGAGTTGTTCTGGGAGCCCAGAGTCTCAATGTCTCCAGTGAGGTGAAATCCTCAGTCCTGTGGCGCAAAATTGCTGCTTTGAAATGCTTCAATGTAGCACAGGCTCCTGGGCTTGCAAGTTCCTCAGTGTAAAACACCAGCTCAAGCTGTCTGTGGTGATACCAATGTTTAAAAGTGGCTGTGCTGGTGTTCACCACATCTGAAGAAAAATATGAATTGTGGCAGTAAAGGGCAAGAAGACTGTATCACCCGCTGCAAGAGGAATTGGGGTGAGGTCTCTGGATGAAAGATGCTGATTGTGGAGTAAGAAGGGTCTGCTTAAGTATCTAAATCTTGCAAAGAAAAATGGCGTGAAGTAGATTTTGAAAGGTTCTTGGGCTGAGAGAGCACTTTGATAGCTGGCTAACACTAGGAATGGACACAGAAGGTATTGATGGTCAGAAAATAATGGAAGAGGAGAAGTAATTTGGAGTGACTGGCTCATCCCTTCTTTGATTTATTTTGGTTTAAAGCATTAAATATTGTTTGCATTCTTAAAATATCAATGCAGCATAAAACTTGATATTTTCTTTCTTAGCTTTAAAGTCTGGTTTCATTTACTTTTTTAGTGAACTGATATGTAACCTTATCTTACCAAGGAGTCCTACAACAACCCTCAGTGTTCATTTCATGTGATTGGTGCAGTGAAGTGTGCAGAAAGAAAGTTTCAACAAATGTGTTCATTGTTTGATTCTTATTTTTACTGTTTCTATAGGGAATGAAACTTTAACAAGAAGTCTATGTTAAAGCCTGGCTGACAGCAAGAGAGGAAAAGTGTAAAAGCAATGCCCTGATGAAAAGGTAGGGAACACATGGGGAGAGTGGGCAAAAGATTGGTGTTCTGCCTTGGGAATTCCTGTGAAATTAGAGGGCTTCTGCTTTGTACCCAGGATTGTTTGCTTGCTGTGAAGAAAATACTGAGGGGAAAAAAGGCTTGTCTGACAATTTTGCCAGGCAATTTTGGCAGTACAGAGAGGGAGGTGAAGTTTTTTCCTTGTATAACTGCAGTTACTCCCGTGTCTTGAGACTGTTGAACTCCCATGTGATTTGTGTTGTGTTATGTCTGAGAAGTGGTGCTGAATAGCCAGAGCAGGACTGACTGATCCAGTTAACTTCACTTTGCTCTTGCAAGCCCAGCTGACACATCTCTGTGGGTTGGTTACTTCAACAGGCTAATGTAGCAATACATGTATGAGGTGCTGGGGGCTTTTAGAACTTCACTGGCAATTTTTAATAGTTAGCCTCTGATTCGTGTATTTGTTCATCTGCTCTTCATGTTCCTTCAAAGGAAGTAAGTTCTTGGAATGTTATTGTATGATGAATATTTTGAAAAATAAATCACCAGCTTTGAACTCTTAAAAAAGATTGCCCTGCACTGGTTTCCAGCCTACTGTAGGAGAAATTCATTGCTTGTTTACACATGGAGCATCTTTGGAGTCAGGCTAACAAAGTGAAATGTCACCTGGTTTAGACAGCAAATGGATCTAATAAGGATCTCAAATTAATAAGCAATTTTATATTTTCAAAGAAAAATGCAGGAAGGAATGAGAATGACGACAAGGCAGATTAAAAGCTTGCAAGGCAGTTGTTGTATTTTTCTGCAAGAGGTGGACTGGCAGAAACTCTTTTAATGAAGTCAGATGGTCCTTACTGCTGTCTGGAAAAGTTGGTTCCTGGAAAGAAACTGGCATGGCTGGAGCAACTCTTGTGGTCTGCAGCCACTTCCAAGTTATCTCTGCAAAATTCTCTGGGTAGGAGCAGGTTGTAGGGATTAGATCAGTATTTTTTTCCTCATAAATGTTGTAGTGCATCTGTAGTAAAGTGTATTTTGTGAAGCATGGTGCCTGTTCCTGGTGCACAGATGGAATATGTGGCTCATCCACATCACTTCTGGTCATGTGATGGGGAAAAGCTGATGTGTGCTTTCCTCTTATAGTATTTGAGTGAGGACTGGGATCTGTTCAAAAAGCTTGGACACTGAATGAATTACAACAGTGGTGATGAGCAGCAAAAATCTTTAATTAGTATTTCCTAAATGTTTATTAAAAAATAGGATGTTAGAAAATGGTTGAATAAACAGTGAAACTGTGTTTACCCTTTGTCTTTCAGAAAAGTAATCAAGCTAATAGTTTGTGGATCTGAGAGATTATTTGATTGTTTCCCTATTCCCGTATTTTTAGAAATTACAAAAGGCTCTCTCATCTGTATAGTCACAACTCAGCATGTGTGTTTAATAATTTTTTTTACATGTGACTTTTTATTTGCAAGGATGTTTTGATTCTTTCTGATCTTTATGGTCTTTAATTTATAGTTATATTAATTATATGACTGACATTAATAATCATTATCATGAGGTGGCTCAAAGACCATATATTGCACTTATTTCCAGGCACTTTTCTAAGAGGTTAGGGTTATGATCCCATGGCATTGCCTTCAGAGTGCAGCCTTTTGTCCCCAGGTTATTGAAGTGTAGAGAAGCAGTAGAAGCTTCTCCTCTGGCACTCCTGGTGTTGAATTTCATCTGGAACCAGCTGCCTCAAGCAACCTTCTTGTGCAGTGTGACTTTTTCCTGCTATGTTTTTCTTGTTTGTTTGGTTTGGGGGCGTTTTTGCCTTCAAAAATAACTTGCAGTCTGGTGTGGTATTGTAGGGAGATGAGTGAGGATAAAAAGATTACAGTATGGAAATTGTAGGGAAAAATCTGCTGCTCCCTGGATGGAACAAGGGCAGCATTCCTGACCTCCCACACAACACAGTCCAAGGGGCGGAGTGCAGACCCCATGGCCAGGCTGTCTTGAAACCCTTGCAGAGGAGAGAACTCTGAAACTTTCTAGCTGATAGAGCCCCACAGCACCTGAAAACCAAGAGAGATGAGGAAAGAGATCCTGCTGTGGAGAAATCTCTCTCCTTGGACTGATCTGTGTCCCCATCCCAGGGTTATCTCAGGCATTGAATCCTGAGATTCACACCCACAAGGGACAACCAGTACTCACTGAGTAAGACGTGTGAGTAAAGTCACTGTGGAATGGCTTCATGGCAGGAGTTTCTACAGAAATTCTTCATCAGTTTATGTGGAATGCTCTTCACAGAATGATTATTTGTCACTGGCTAGCTCACAATTTATACCTTCTTTCTGGGGTCTATTAGCATAAAGTTTGCATAGATCTGCTCTGCTTGATGTTGAAAATCTGGGTATCACTGTAGTTCTAGTAAAGCCTGAAAGAGTCTAAAATAGACTAAAATATCATTGCAGTTTATCTTTTTTATCCTATTTTTAGCTGTAAGTCTTTGTATCAAAAGATAAAAATCATAAAACCCTTGCAGAACCACTGAATGAATGGTTTGGGTTGGGAGGGATCTGAGAGTTCATCTCATTCCACTCCTGCTATGGACAGGGACAACTTCCACTATCCCAGGCTGCTCCAGGCCCTGTCCAACCTGGCCTTGCAGGGATGGGATAAATGTGAAGGGATAATACATCATCAGCCAGGCCTTTTTTTTTTTTCTTCTCTTCTGTAAGATCTGCATTAAATTACGAAAGTCTTGCTGACTTGTGTATTACCTGCTATAACCTTAGGAGGCAAATTTATGTGATAGCAGGTGTTTGTATGTAGGGGATTCTAATTTTAACTGCCTCTCAATGAGGAGAGCTTGTCCCAGTTTTTCTTGAAAGTGCTTTTGGGAATAAATGAATGTTTGAATTTAAGACTTTTGGTATAAACTTTATATGGAATAATGGTGAGGTTTAAATAATATAAAGATATGATTCTTCAATATAATATATATACACACATCATTCTGTTTACTTGTAATGCTGTCTTGGCTGATTAAGCTGGAGTAGGGCTGTTAATATACTGGAGCTATAAATCTTGCTTGCAGTTTTAACAGCCATCATTTGTGTTTTTTTGATTACTAAAGTGTTAGTTTCACTTCATCCTAAAAGGCATTATGAATCACTCTAGAAATCAGTGTAGTTATGGGAAATTATGCTGGTGCGAAAAGGAAAAAACCTCGATGTTACAATAGCTATAATGTAGTGTCACAGAGAATTGTTAATGTAACAAAATATGTAGAACTTCAGTCATGTTAGCTGAAAGATGTCAGTGTTTGGTCTTATGCCAGAGTTTAAGGATACTTTGTTAAACATCTCCTTCTCTGCATGCGTTTGTTCCCAGCCTGCCTGGGTTTGCTGGAGCCTGATGGACAGAGGTAATGAACAGCATATGCAGGGGTTGAGTTTTGTGTGTCTTTGAATATATCACTCAGGGAGGAGTTTGAATTTGTAGTTATTACTTTCATACATATGCTGAGTAACATATTCCAGATGTTTTTTGGGTTAGCTCAATGTGGGTTAAACTAAGCTCAGTTTTGTAACTGCATTCTCTCTTCAAACACAAGCTGAAGTTACTTTCAAACTGTTACTCTCCTATATATTGATGATTGGTTGCCAGTAATCATGTTTGCTGAAGTGTCTCATAGTGCTTATTAGCCATATAGAAAAATAAAAGTTAGATAATTTGGGGTTTCTTCTTGGCATTTTCCAGAACAATGTAAATAAGCATAAAATAAAAACCTATACTCATTTCCTTGCAGCTTTAGTAGCTTCTCAAGCCAGTCCAGCAAAACACAACCAACCTACAAAATAAGAGCAAGAAGAGGGAATTGCCTCTTTTGTGCTGGTGAGTGAGGTTGGTGGGGGTGATCAGGCACAGCCTGACATTCTTCCTGCTTGAGCAGGGACTGGTGCTGGAAATCTGAGCCCAGCTTGGAACAATTTGATTAAATGCGCATTATGAAATTGGAACATAATTTTCCAAATTACCAGTAAGAAATGTCTGAATTTATTATGTTTTAACAAAAATCTCGGTCAAATTCAAGAATCATGATGGCAAGAAGTTCGATAAGGCTTAATATTTGCTATCTAGAGCAAGAAGTAAAGGGACATAAAGCAATGGGAATAAAAGTTACATGAAAACTGAAGTCGTGTACCAATTGTGCAAACTGCTTTAAATTCTGGTTGTTTAGTTTCTGAATGTCAGCAGGCCCTTGAAACTCCTGTGTGGTAACAGTTTCTCTTGCAATAAAATTTTGCACCCAAACAAAATTAATTCAACAAAAGGGAGTCTTGAATAGCTTGTCTGGTTTAAAAAAGTCTGGAACTTGATGACAGTAAACTTCCTGAAGCTACTCTAACAAGATTCCAGCGCATATGGGTGACTCGGAAAAAGACTTTTCGCCCATTTCTCAACATTCCAAAGCGAGAGCAGAAAGCATTTTCTTTATTTGCAGGCTACTATTTTCTGTTTTTAAAACAACTATAATTTTATCATTTCTGACCTTTCTTTCTTTCTTAGAAGCTGTAACACCTTGTGATGGAAGATGGAAGACAAAGGGGCCCGTGTTGCCGATTACTTTGTTGTCGCAGGACTGACGGATATCTCAAAGCCGCTGGAGGAGGAGATCCACTTCAACGATGCCTGCCATAAAATTGCCAAACCAAAAGAACCCATCACAGACGTGACAGTCCTCAATAAATCCCTGGGGGAGGAGGTTCCTCAGGGCTATAAATGCATAGATGTCACTCCCTCGGGCCTGTCTGCTGATCTCAATAATGGCAGCCTTGTAGGACCGCAGATGTACCTTTGTTATCGCCGAGGGAGGGATAAGCCTCCACTTACTGATTTGGGGTGAGTGCTTTCCCTCTTCCAGTGGGTGATTTTCACAGTTTTATTTAACTAAGGAGCAGATAAGGCAGGTCTACGGAAATGCCATGCTTTTTTAATACAAGGCAAAACTCTAAACAGGAAGATATTTGTTGACTTGAACATACCGTAACACAGTATGGAAGGGAAAATTCATGCCGAGTGGATTTTAATGACAAGTTTAATCCTTCCCATTTTGGAGTTTTCAAAGCCAGTTATAATTTTTAATGTACATATTTAGATTGGGGTAAGATGCTTAACCTATTTAATACAGATTGGAAACAGATAAGTTATATGACATTCTACGGATCAGGCAATGAATCTTTAATAGAACTGAAAATAACACTATTTTGCAGTAAACAAAATGCTGAAAAGCAATTACATATGAGGAAAACCTTGTGTTCTCCTTGTAGGAGAACAGTATAGTTTCATCCTGAAGCTTTTCTGTTAGAATACAATTGGAGATAATGTGACCTCAACTTGTCTGTAAAAATGTTTTGCTCAGAGATGAGACAAGAGCTGTGATTAAAACTCAGAGTGTTTTAAAAACATGCCTTCTGACTTTTTTCCGTCCCCTTTTAACTAGGGTTTTATATGATGGGAAAGAAAGAGTGAAGCAAGGCTGTGAAATCATTCAGAGCACCCCGTATGGGCGGCCGGCCAACATCAGCGGCAACGCCTCGTCCCAGCGGGTGTACATCACCTACCGCAGGGCCTCCGAGAACATGACCCAGAACACCCTGGCTGTCACAGACATCTGCATCATCATCCCCAGCAAAGGAGAGACTCCTCCACACACCTTCTGCAAGGTGGACAAGAATCTGAATAACAGCATGGTAAGGTTCAGAAGCTGGGCTTTGAGCACTTGGTACTCACTGACGTGACGTTTGTGGAGCACTTGCGGCAGCGCTTGGAGTAGCTGGTGAAAAGTCTTCATAAGAGGTCTCCAAAGATAGATCAAATATTGGAAGAGTTGGAGGATTGCATTCCTTTGTTCCTACTTGGAACAAAATCTTTCTGAAAGCCTTAGAGCAAATGTTTGGGTTTTTTTAGTGCTGACTCCAGCATCTTTGGATCAGTCCTTTAGAACCTGTTGTGTATGTGTGTGTAACTGGAGGTTTTACAGATGTGGCTGTTTCTGACACGGCTTTTACTGTTGTGGTGGGAATTCCATATCTAGCAACCAGCTTCTGTTTTGTTTTCCAACTTCTCTCTTTACTTACAAAGCTATTTTATAAATGTTTTTCTCCTCAGTAGTTTCACAAACTTCTTATTTAAAGTTGTATGTGAGTGATGTTGGAAGCTGTTGACCGTAAGCACATTTAAATGTTTAATACGGTTCCAAAGCCTGACCTGCTAAAATACACAGGTTTCATGGCACTTTGATTTGCAGAACTGAATATTTAAGTGTTTCCTGGTTAAATCTGCAGCCCCATGTGCTGGCTCTTGCAGGGTACTCAGGAGTCAGTGGGCTGAGGAGGATGCTGACTGCTCTGCAAGTGGGGTCATGTAAAAAAGATCATGGGGATTGATTTGTGCTTGTTTTTAAATAAATGCCAGCAGGCATTAACCAAAGAATTTTTCAGTTCTGCTGTCCCCATATTGACTGGGTTATGGGAGCGCTGTCTTATGGAAGTTGTTACACTTTTCTCCCTTCTATATAAGCTCTGTCTTCCTCCTATGGGTGCTGCTCTTTTCTGTTCTATGGCTTTCCCTGTTCTTTATTCTCATGTCGAGAAATTGAGAATTGAAATACTTTAAATTATCAACATTATTATTAATTATATTCTGTTATGTCCATTTGTTATACTTGATCACTTAATCCAACAACTTCTTTTATTTTACAGTGGGGCTCAGCAGTGTATTTATGTTATAAAAAGTCTGTGGCAAAAACCAACACCATATCATATAAAGCTGGTATGTAACTACTGTGTAGCTTTTTTGTCTTCAGTTCAGGATGTCCAAGTTCATTCATAATGTAATACATTTTGTACTAAATAATTTACCCTATCTTGCTATTATCCAAAAAGGACCTAAAGAATTTTTCTAAAATCATATCAGAAGAGGCCTTAGAACTGGGTATCATGACAATGCTGTTTTAAAATTTGTGTTTAATTGGGAAGCTCAGCTGTGTTTTGATAGGTTTCTACAAACCTGGGTGTCTCCCACCTCTGTTTGTGTCACTGGTAACTGTCTCTTAAGGATGTGTGTGTGTATCTGCAGAAGAAAATACCACAGAAATTATTTGATGCATTTTCATGATCACTTTCTTTAAGAAACATTTTGAAGAATTCTGCAGACTTCCACACTGCCTCGAGCATTGTTGGCACTGAGCTCTTTAAGTATTTTTGGCTCCTGTATCATCTTTGTTTTATTGTTTTATTTATAAGACAGAATTAGATTTGCTATGACTGATGAAACGTGTTGGCTTTGCATTTGTTGTTGGGTTTTTTTTTTAAACCCTGATTTTGTTTGGCGTACAAGTCATGAGCATGATTCACACTTAAGCTTTAATCCACTTACATCCCTTTTAGAGGCTGCTCTCTGTAAATAGGACTTCAGGACGTACTAAAAGGTGGACAGTACATTTGTAAACAAATAAAAATTTTAAAAGGCCCCACATCTGGTAGTAGCTTGCACAAAATTTTGATTCTTGGCATGAGGGGATCCACTGCCCTTTTTGGTTACAAGTTTTTATTGCTTATTAATATTCCTCTTTCTGTTAGAAAACTGAATGGTGATTGTGCTGTCTAACAGAGAGAAATCCTAAATCCTTTCATGTGGTATCTGTTCTCAGTGTGGAGTCCCCTGGGCTGGCAATCAGACAGGATGGATTGCAACAGCCTCTGATGTAACTGAGGACCTGTGTACTAAAAGCCTCTGCTTCAGATCTTCATGTTTTACAGCTGTGTTTAAAATAAGTCTAAACACAGTGGCCTGACAGTACAAGAGCTGAGTCCTCAGCTCAGGTGGATCAGCATAATTGATTTGATTCTATTGGTATTAAAAAACTATCTTATATCCAATATATATTTTTCACTGAACGTTTGTTTGCCAGAGTTAATTGGCGTCATAGTTGAAAGCATCAGTCTTATTTCTCAATTATTTACATTACCTTTTTTTAAACTAGATTTTAAATCTTTGCTCGTACTCGTGATGAATGTGAACTATTATATAATAACGGGTGAGATACACACAGCCTGAAAACAGGAAAAGATAAATCAGTTTGAATGGTTTCCAGAATGGAAGGTAGGATTTCAGTGTAATGCTTTAGTCAAGTCTCTTTAGGTCATGGGAGTGTCTGCCCCTTCCAGCTATTCCCTGTGCCTGATTATTTACACCTTCCCTCATCTTCTGAAGTTATTATGTGCTCATATATGAATTTTCTGGCAATTATTTTATAGAATGAGCTATGACAAACCTGTTTCTGCTGGCTTTTTTATAACTGCCTCTTTGCTCATTCTATTTATAGGTTTAATATGCAGATATCCTGAAGAAGATTATGAATCATTCCCATTACCAGAATCTGTGCCTCTTTTTTGTCTCCCTATGGGTGCAACGATTGAATGTTGGCCATCTAACAGTAAATACCCTCTCCCAGTTTTTTCTACGTTTGTACTTACTGGAGCTTCTGCAGAAAAGGTATTTTGAAGCCTTAAAAAAAAAAAGTTATTCATTTAATTGAAAAAAATTTGGTTGTTTATCTGTTCAGGATGATGATAATGTTTTCATAGATGAGCTTGAATCTATTCTCTTGGGCTTGATTCCAAGCCTGCTTTGAAGAGTGACTTGCAGTAGTTTCAGCTGATCATAAACCTGAGCTCTTCTGCTTTCCTGTTAGCCTGTGCAACTGGAGAGCTCTAGGATTGGCCTGCATATAAATGCAAGTAATGCTATTTTTATTGCAAGCATGGAAACAGCCTTGCATGTACATACTTGTTCTAAAAAGTAAATTGGATGTCAGGGGGATATGGCTTTGAGTTGTGTATGGAGGATTCCTAAAATAGCTTTAAATGCAATTGGAGGAGCGCATGACTGCAGTTTGTACGCTTTATAATCATTATTTTTCTCTCAAACAAATTGTTTTGTAAATTACTCTTTCTCATATGACATTAAGTGTTTTAAATAAATAATAGACAGTCTGGATTTTCACAGCCATGAGACTATTCCAGAAGGGATTGCTTCAAAAGATGGATCATTCATGGATCTTTTCAAACAGTAACACAGACTTGATTTTTGATGTGTTTGGGGTTTCTTAGATTGTTTTGAAGATCGAGGCAGAATCACTGACTTGACATCCACGATGTGTTTGCAGGTATATGGTGCTGCTATTCAGTTTTATGAACTGTATCCTGAAGAGAACCTCACAGAGAAACAAAAATCTCAGCTGGGATTAGCAGCTGCTGCCGAGGGAAAAGACACGTGCAGAACAGTGCAGACAAACAAATGCATCTGTCTGCTCTCTCACTGGCCTTTCTTTGATGCTTTCAAGAAGTTTCTTACCTTTCTGTATCGTTACTCCATTTCTGGGCCACATGTCCTCCCCATTGAGAAGTAAGTAATTTCCAAAATTAATTTCAGTTTATCAGAGGGGTTTTTTTGTTCTAAATTTCCCATAACGTTATTTTCACTTTACTCAGCAAACATTAAATATAATGGCTGCAACTTTTCTCCTTTGATAAATGTATATTTACCTATGTCCTGAAAAAGTCTAGATTTTTATTTGTGATTTAAGTGCCTGCAAAGGTCTCTGAAAGCTGTTTTAATTAGCTTTGCACCCTTTAGCCATAGTGATTAGAAAGGGCAAGATTATAAATCCTTTCTTAATCTTGCACACATCAAGTTAAGAGAATTAAATTAGTAGATTTGCATTTTTTCAAATGCCTATTTGTAGTGTAATGAGAGATGATAAAGCAGATTGAGTATTTTGCACTAGTAATTATCTTCTATTTGTGATAAATAAACTTAATTTCTTTCTCACATAAAGGATTGCACATTATAAAATGCAGAGGAAATCTTTAGGGTCGATACCTGGAATTTCTATGTAATACCATGTAATGTTTCTGGGATAATGTAATCTTTTAATGCAGCAGATTTCAAATACAGCATTTACTTTCCTATTTTATTACACATCAGTTTTTTTCCTGCTTCAACTTAAATATTAACTTTCAGGAGACTTTGACTTTGTGCATTAAGGATTTCTTGTGATTGTTTATCCCCTTTATTATTGCAGTTCCTGTCACTAAACTTGTTTGAAAATCCTGATAGTGTAAACTTCCAATGATAAAAACACTTACTTTTTGTTTTTAAGTTCAGGGGTTCGGTGTTTTAACTTCTGGGAATGACTAAAATAAGTAGATATGAGAAATGCTTTATCAATTTGGATTTTATGGATTTATTGTAATTTCTGTGATTTGTAAACTGGTCAGTTTACTGTGGATAATTTAAATATAGGATCCAGTATCCTATATTTATCCTATATTTTAGTATCCAGTCTAGCTCCTTATTTGTGGGTTCATCTGGATTTCTTTCAAATGGAGTTGCCTGTGTCATAGTACTGGTAACATTTGGAGAAATCCCAGTAAAGTATGTGCCATAAGGTGAAGTTTAGGATGGAATTCCTGTTTCTCATGGGTTTTCAATGACCCCATGTAGCTTCTTTTAATGTGAAAGTGTCTATTGTGTAGAATTACACTTCTAAAACTTTGTGTAAGTTTAGTCAATTCATGAAACAGAACTTTGTCAAATTCTAAAAACATTTTTCTGTATTTGTAGTATGTGAAAAAACTTTAAAGCTTTTTCATCAGCAATTTTATATAACATTTTGTATTTAGAACTGAAGGAAATGAATGAGCTTAATGATTCTCCTTGATATTCAGCCATGAATATTTTTTTTGCAACTAACCAGTCCTAGTCTGAGGTTTAATGCTATTTTAAACTCTGTCAGAAGCAGGACTACAAAATATGACTGCAATGTTCAAACATCAATATTTCTACCTTACAAATAAAAAAAAATCTCATTGTAATTTTTCAATCTCATATACAGAATTTGTATTCTGAAACAGAATCTGCCCTCCCATTTTCTTGTGACAGGTAGAAAAATAGGTTTTCAAGGTCAGAATATCCCAATAGAGTTTAGGTACTGGGATTTTTTACTCTGTTTTCTGAATAAGTATGTGCCATTTTTATATAATAATTTCTCTTACTGCCAAAAATTTTGTCTGGAGGTAAAGTAGTTAAAGCTTAATTTCTACTAAATCAGTATTTTTCTTTTCCTCTAGACACATTTCCCATTTCATGCATAAAGTACCTTTCCCATCCCCTCAGAGGCCAAGAATTCTGGTGCAGGTAAGTGTAATTTTCTTTAATAACTGCGTCTAAGGTGAAGATAAAATGGATTAATAAATGGAAAGTGTAGTTTTTGTGCTCAAATTGTTTTTGTTCAGGATTTCTTTTTTCCTAAATTCCTACACATAATCTGAGAAATCTGTAAAAATTCTGTTTCCAGTTTAGTTAATGACTTTAGTGAGTTATTACAAGAAGCTGTTTAGTGAGCTTAGAACCTAAATTTTTTTCATAGTGTATGGAAATTAATGAAAGACTACTCCAAGTCAGCATCTGGTCTGACTTATTGCAATAGCTTTTGAACTGTTTTCTTCTTGCTACTGTATGAAGGCTGAGTGTAAAATAAATAAACAAAACAAAACCCAGATGTGAAATGTGGATCCATGACTGCCCCTCTTCCCAAAGGGCTTTGTGCTCTCAGTGAGAGCTCCAAGAGCCACACCCAATAACAGCCCCTTTATCAAACCTGGCCCTTGCTCTGTGCTACCTGCAGGGCTGTGTGGGAGGGAAATAATTACAGGAATTGCTACTTGCTCTTTGAAATTTCAGCCCTGTTGGTAGCAGAGAAAAAAAATTCTGGTCTCGAGGACTTCTGAAGTGTTATTAAATCTTTTTATTTCCTCCTAAAGAGGTGAAATGGGTAGAGATGTGTTAAAATTTTTATTGCAGAGAAGAGGGAGCTCTGCGCAGTCATAGTATTCTACCAATTGTGGTTTTTGATTCAATAGTTACAAAATGATGCTATTCTCTGTTATGACTTGTAGAACATAAAATATGGAGAGTCCTGTGCAGTTCTGAGCCTTAATTGTGTAGCCCATATGGTAGTGAAGTCTTTTAGAGCAAATACAATCCTGGGTTATGTCTTTATGGCATGTGCTGAATTTTGAAGAGCCTCTTCAGTGTGTTCTAAAGGAATGATATTTATTACTGTTACTGGAAAGGGATTGGGAACAGTTACACTGAAACTGTATCTGGCACTTCTGTCCCTTTTCTTATGATTTTAAAGAAATTCAATTCAAAACCCAGCATTTTTACTTCTTATATTAGGGGTTTCTTTATTCATATTCAATAAAATATTTGTTTTAGGAAACACTAAATGCCTATTTACAGAGATAGTAATTGAATTCAGAGAAAAGCATTTAATGTTTGTAGTCTGAAATTGTAGGGAATTTTGTCAAAGTATATATAGATTTATATCCTGGAATGAACTCTGAAGATTTAGATATAAGTGATGTGAAAATTATATCTGTTATACCTTATTTTCAAAATGTTTTGTGCATTAAATTAGTACAGCTTTAGGAGCTGATAGTACAGATGGAGAAAACACTGCTTTTACAGTAGGCAGTGGTAATTGAGAGCTGTGAATAAATTCTTCCTTCCAGCTGCTCCCAGAGACTTAAGTTATGTTTGAAACTGCACAGAATAAAATCACAGGTGATTGGACCTTAGACTTTTCCTCAGAATGAGTGTGGGAAATGCCTGCATTGAAAATGGCAAACTTTCAGGATTCCATTTCTCTCTGAAGCCTGCTAATTGAAAATGTGGTAGTCTTTTGCTAAGCAATTAAACTTTTAAGTCTCAAAGAAATGATAGCCATTAGTAAAATGCTGTGGAATGTTCCCATTTGGCAGCTGCCAGTGTCGATGGGTTCCTTGTGACCTGAGATCTGCTGGACTCTGTCCTACATCCCCTCATTGCACAGGGGTTGCTGTGCTAATGCATCACAACCTGCAGACTTCAAGAGCATGTGGAGTAATGTTTCTCCCCCTGGGCACTGGGGGTAATAAGTGCCCCTTCTGCCTGAGGGAGATGTGCCCCTTGAATAGATGCTTAATTGTGTTTGTGCTTTTGCTGAAGCACAGAAGTCAGAGGACATCAGGCTGATGCTTCCTTACAGAGGGTGGTTTATGAAGGTTTGCCTCAGGCTGAAAAAATGAATCCTCTGAATTCTTCCCCTGAACAAGCTAATGGTGCTGGTGGTCCCAAGGTGACTCACTTGACAAATCCAGCCTGTGGTGTGGCCATCCACATTTGTCAGGGCATGGATGTGAGACATGCAGGGAAACAGCTTTGCAGACTCTCCTTAATTCCCTGTGTCTGGGGAGTCTCCAGGCACAGCATTAGGTGACTTTGTGTTTCTAAGTCATCAGTCTTGTCTTCTGCCTTCTATTACCTGGGCACCTGCAGTGGGTCTAAGGTGAAACACACTCAAACCTGAAATGTTGCTAATAAATGGTCTGAACTTGCAGCTCAGTTGTACAAGTTGCTGTGGCTGAGTTACTACTGCTTTTATACAACAGAAAATGCAGGCAGGATTAAGCCAGCTGGTATCTTGTTAGCCTGGATTTACCATGGCTGAAAACATCAGCTGAACTTTGATAAACTGATTATCTATTGCTGTTCTTGTCCTTACCTGAGTCTTCCTGTCCATGCTGAGTATGTGAATGATTTGCATGATGCCTTGTCACTGTAAGAAAGAAATGTGATTTAATAGGATCTTCTTGCATCTTCAACTAATGCAAATTTTAAAGATTCTATCAGAGCTGAGCAGTTTCTGCCAGCCAAGAGCCTCATTTTCGTGTCTGCTGAAGAAAATATGGCTTTACATTATGACCTGCCATCTCTCCCCTTTATGAATTTTTATCCCTCTCTTTTTACCCCTAAATCCAGAAAGAGTTCTCCCCAGCTCCTGAAAGCTGTGTATGAGCTATGGGTTCTCACAGCTCTTAAAGTACAGAAGGCTTCATTTTTCAGCAGTTAATATATTCAGATTTTTGCAGCATTAGCTAGTTTAAAGTCTTCTTTATGAATATGCAATGTATTCAGCTCTGGCCAAGAAAGGAAGATCATACTTTGCCCAGTTTTTACTAAAAGATCCTGATGCATATCATTGCACAGCACTTCTTAGAGTGATACACGACTGGGGTGTACAAGATTCAGCTTAATTTGAATGATTTTTAAGTGTTCTTTGTTACAGTTGTGTAATTTCTAATAAATATTTCCAAAATTCAGAACAAAATTCATGTATTTTAAAATCTTTCCCCAGCTATCTCCACACGATAACCTGATTCTTAGCCAGCCTGTGTCATCACCACTCCCACTGAGGCAAGTAGCAGTATCTTAATTGTGAGATATATTCTGATTTGTGTTATGGAAAAGATTTGTTATTTTGAGTTGCTGTTGTGTAATTGTACACACTTAATTAACAGTGTATTTGGTGGGTGGGGGTTAAAATCATTTTAGTAATTCTTGAAGAAGAATATAGATTATTAGATCCCTTTTTCTAGGAGTTGATCCCTGGGCTTCCAAGATAATTCAGGTTTTTGTTTTGGAAGGGAGTTGAGGAGTTCTGTTACTGTCTTGACTTCCATGTCTCAGTGCAGGAGACTGATTAAAGAAACAAATGTTGTCTCCCTGTAAATTGCTTCTCAAAAAGAAAAATTGTCATGCCTGTGTCCTGAAAATAGTCTAGACTGAGTCAAGTCTCAAGGAATTATGTTCCCTGTTGGGAAATAACCATTCCTCACTGGACTGTGAAGTGTGCCAAGTATTCTACCAAGTAATCTTCTCTAAAAGAAAGATTTGCAGATTTTAGTTTATTTTATTATTGAACATTTCATTTTTTTTTACTGTCCCTTGTAACTCACCGCTGTGTTTATGTCCTGTAACAGTGG
Organism: Sterrhoptilus dennistouni; assembly: GCA_013397095.1. Classification (NCBI taxonomy): domain Eukaryota; kingdom Metazoa; phylum Chordata; class Aves; order Passeriformes; family Zosteropidae; genus Sterrhoptilus; species Sterrhoptilus dennistouni. Next base: position 1,364,182 of record VWZU01016808.1, on the reverse strand, counting down.
TGGCAAGTTTTCTACACTACTTCAGAATTTAGGACCTGAAAATGCAGTAACTCTGCTGGTGTTTGCTGTGACAGAACATAAAATCCTCATCCACTCATTGCGACCTTCTGTCCTCACGAGTGTGACAGAGGCTTTGGTCTCTGTAAGTATCAGCTTTTAGTCATACACCTGTAAAAGGACTGAAAGAAAGCTTCTGAGATAAAACTTAGATTTAGTGTTAGTGCTGTTAAAGGTTACTTAAAAATAAGAATTAAAATAAAGATTACTAGAGAGAAAAATTGTTGTTTTAATGATAGCCTATGAAGATAGATATGTTGATTCTTTGTGTAAAAATTGTAAGTAAGTGTTTGATCATCACAGTGCATTAAAAATAAGAGTTCCTGATTTTCCCAACTAGCACTGTATCTATTCCTCTGGAATTTTAAATGCATGATTTTCCCTGCCTGTCATCACTAAGCACTGTTTGCTGCCTCTGCTATGTGCAATCTGTGATTCTGAAGATACTTTTCCTACAAATTGAATTTTAGAGAAATTAGTGCAGTTTTTAATTAATAATCTGCATCTAGCTTCTCAGTAATAATTAAATAATTCCGAAGTTAGTGAAGTGTGGTTTATTCTTGCACAGGCTGTATGGCACACATTTAACCTGTGTTTTTGTCTCTGCATGTTTTCCAAGATGATATTTCCCTTCCATTGGCCTTGCCCGTATATTCCTCTGTGTCCCCTGGCACTGGCAGATGTGCTGAGTGCCCCGTGCCCCTTCATTGTGGGAATTGATTCCAGATACTTTGATCTCTATGACCCCCCACCCGATGTCAGCTGTGTTGACCTGGATACCAACACAATTTCTCAGTAAGTTCTTATCAACAATTTTTCTTCTCTGTTAATTTTTTCTGCTTCCTTTTTTTCAAAAGCAGAAACTGGCTTTTTTTGGCAAAACTTGGAGGGGTATTTTAGTTTTTCTTTCAATTTCTTTTCCATCTGTCCATGCCAGTTTTTAGAGCATGTAATTAATTACCTAAGTAATTAGAGCTCAGAACATGGCATGAGTGGTGGTTGCTGGTGCAGTAACAGGTGCTTAATACCATTAATCCATCTCTGGTGAGTTGTAACTGGATTGATTTCAGTGCTGAAGAGTGTGGCAGTGTAATCATCACCCTGAAAAATATGGGCCATTGGTTGGATGGCTCTGATCAGATCTCCACGTAGTAAATCAAATTTGACTTTGTTAGTTGCTTTGCAATCCTTCGCAGTCCAGTTTTAATGGAGTGAAACCTTTCTCTGGTGGGATGGAACATCCTCCAAACACATTCCAGTGTATGTTTATATTTCTTTTTTCCTTTCCAGAACTGGAGACAAGAAAGCTATTGCATGGAAGATCTTACCAAAGAAACCTTGTAAAAATCTGATGAACACTTTAAATACTTTATATCAGCAACTGGCAGAATGTAAGTGGGAAAGTACATAGTAAGCTTTACACTGAGCACAGTGTGCCACAAAAACAGATAAATGTAGCAAATTGAATATATTCCAAAGTTACCAGTTCCACTAAACATTTACTTTTACAGAATGGAAAAATCTGTGCTCTGAATCCAGAGATTAGAAGCCATGTGGGGACTTTTGGGACAGAGGAAGCTTCATTTATATATGAAGGCAGCATTTAATAGATATCCTTTCAATTAATATTAGCCTCATACAAAAAAAAAAAAAAAAAAGAGCAGAGTTTCCATGAGAAGGGAATGGGAAAGGAAAGCAAAGCAAAGAGTAGGCCAGGACCTAATAAAGATTTTTTTTTTTTTTTAATCTTCAAAGTTTGCTGATGTCTTGGCAATTGAAATTGGAATAACTGACACTCAAGCTAATCGTACCTCACCTAAAAAAATTAAAATGGAAATAACAAGTGTTTTTCAAACATTAGGGGTTTAAATGTAAGGCACAATTACTGGACATCTCTAAGTAAAAATTGGTTGTTGATAGAATCCTCAAATATTGCAGAGCAAGGTATATTGAACATCTCTGTCCACAATGGTTCTCTGTTACTGTAGTAATTCCTGTGCTGACCAGGCTAGTGCATCCTGCTTTTGGTGTTATCCACAGATACATGATGTACAGAAGGTCAAGCTGAATCCATTGTCTCATCTCCTGATTGGATTTGGGTGTGTTTTAACCTATTTCAAATATAATGGAGCTCAGTAATCTCTGAATCCAGTAAGATGAAGAGAATATTTTTGGCCAATATTGAGGAGGAAAAAAGTCAAACACTATAATGTTGTTTTGTTCACAGTGCAACAGCGACCAAGAGAAGATGCATTCATGGAATTGGCAATGAATGATTATGATTTTAATTCTGGGAAGAAATTACATCTATTGGATTTGGAGATCCAGGAAGCATTTCTCTGTTTCATGGCTTCAATCCTGAAAGGTTACAGGTCTTATCTCAGGCCAATAACAGAAGCACCCTCTGAAACAGCCACAGATGCAAGTTCTCTCTTTGAACTACAAGGTGAAAAGTTATAAACTTGTTTTGTGTGTATTTATAATTTTTATTCTCTTTTATCTACAGAATAAAAACATTTGCATGTTAGTATTGTAAATGTTGGGGGAAATGTAAGTGTGGACAAAATTGCACAGTAATGGCAAAGATTGCAGGACATAAGCAGAACCTACACTGAGTCTGGTGAGGGCTTTTCCATTCTGGGCATTCTGACAGTGCTGCTGGTTGCACTTTGCAGGGTTCCTGAAGAGCAGAGACCGTTCCCATCAGAAATTCTACACCCTGATGACTAAAACCCAGATGTTCATTCGCTTCATAGAGGAATGTTCTTTTGTCAGTGACAAGGATGCCAGCCTTGCCTTCTTTGATGACTGTGTGGATAAAGTAAGTAAGTCTTGGTGTGCATGGAGTGTTTAACTTCTGCTGTTGTCTGCCTTATCTGATACATCAGAATGTGTTTGAAATGCAAGTGTGTTTTTGCTTTTACTTTCCTATTTTCTCATCTTTTTAGCCTTCCATTTACTTTTTTTTTGTTGGGCTTCATTCCATTTTTTGCTTCAAATTCTTGAATGTAAATAAAACATCATTAGAACAAATTAGAGGTGGGAATTTTCACTGGTATGTAAACTTTTGAAATACTGGCCTGTTGTAAGAAGTGTAAGAAGGCCTGAACTGTAACCCAGAATCTTACATCCCTATTTCTATGAATATTATAAGAAATTCCACACCTCATTGTCATCTTATTGGCTACCTGTAGCACTCTGTTCTGGGACACTGCTGTTTAGGCAGTGTGCAGTTGTCTGGGATTTCCTGGAAAGTAGGTCACCTGCTGTTTGTTCCATGGGAATTAATAGTGAAGACTGATAACTGTTATTTACAGTTCCCATTTATGACTGTTTTTTCCATGAAAGAGCTAAAAGGAGCTATTTTGAAAAGAAGTCTGAAAACAGTGACGTTTGAGAGAAATATAAAAGTATGGTATAATGATATTTAATGCTCTTTTATAGTTTTTGCTATTCTCAATATTTTAGTAGTAACAGTTTTCAAAACTTGGTTTCCCAGTTCTATAGCATGACTTGCAGGTATTCATGGCTTGTAAATTGAATTAATTACAAACATTTCTGTAATGTTGAGTCAATCCCATGGCTCTGTTTGAAACCTTTTAACATGTAATGCTTGCTTTGCCAAGTGCCAGTTTGTGCATGGAACAGGAGCTCTCCTAGACAGAAATAGACCACAGTGATTCAACTTCTGAGCAGCACTTGGTTTCCTCTGTGCTGCAGTTTAGTTCTCTGGCTGATGTTAAAAAGGATGTTTATTCAGAATGCAGTGACTGTGTAAGTGTCAAATCCTATCTGTTGCATTTAGTTTTATAGAATGGTTTATGAGGGTACTGAAGTTGATGCCCTAAACTAAAGTTATCTTGTCTGGGAACTCAGACATCTCTTTCAATAAAAGTCATGCTTAGGTTGCTGATGTCACTGTGAGACTGCACATAATCTGTGGAGCTATTGGAGCTTTCACCTTTTAGAAAAGGTTAAGTAGCCATTTATACAGCTGAAACAGAGACTTGTCTGTTCTTGTGCCAGGTATTTGGCTGCTTGATGCCCTGGACAGCTTCTTTCCACTATAAAAAATGCTCATGACAGTTTGGTGAGAACAAATTTTCCAGAATGCACATACACTTCTCCAACTTCCATTACTGGCAGCAAGGATTTTATTCAGGTTTATTAATGGGACAGGTACTTCTGTGCCAGGGATAAGAGTGGGGAAACTGAGGCACTGGCATTGCAATGCTTGTAGGATTTGTCATGACTTTAGAATTGCTTGTGAGACTGGATATTCACTGACATGAGAGAGCAGGTTCCCATGTAGGATTTCTTTGCACAATTATATATTTGCCTTATCTCTTTCCTGACTTTTCCTAATTTGTGATACTGTTCTTACCAGTAACATACAGAGTCAAAATATGGAAGTGTACCAAGGACTGCTGTACCAACTAGAGCTGTAGCCAGGATCAGAGATCAAAATTGAATAGTTCCAGTAAAGCCAATATTTATATTTTAACCTTTTATTAGGTGAGCCAGTACCTGACAGGGTTTTGGATGAGAGAGTGATGTCATGAGTTGAAAGGTGATACAGTGATTTCTTCTGGGTAGTTACAGACTACTGGCTTGAGACAAATTTTATGTACTGTGAAATTAGTTATCTATAAAATATCAACTAAGCCCTGCCTTGAATAATTTGTGAGAATAGTTTAAGATGAAGAGTAATCTCTTCCCTGTTATTTGGTCCTAGACAGCAGCAGCAGATTGTAATTGATTACAATCAATTTGAAAGATACAGTGTAATTGTCTCACAAGTTTTCATTTTTCCAGGAATTCAAAAATTACCCCAATTTGACACAGATTTAAGCTACTGGCTTTATTATATTTCACTGGTAAAAGTTGTAGCTGTGGGATTTTTACATCCTTAGAAGTATTTAAGTTGCAAGTAAGGTTTCGTTTACTGCTGCTTCTCAGGAGCCATATGTTCTTGCTACTTGGCTGGTTCAATTTGCTAATGCTTTCCATCTGTCCCATGCAGCAAAATGTGTAATTAAGGACACCTCTTTGTATGTTTATCAAACTTTAAATATTCAAGATTTTTACTGAAACTACTTGATATATTTGCACCTCACTGGAGGGAGAGAACTGTGGAATATGCTTCTTTTTATACATTAACTGTCTGTTGCCAAACTCTTAAGGCATAAAAAACCCATGCATTCTTGGGTTCCACAGGTTGCTTATTCATTTCTTTGAAGTGTTCTACCATTTGGCTGTCATTTGGTTGCCATTTAAACCATTTAAGTAATGTAAATTAGAAAAACAAAGCTATGCCTGTCTCCCTTTAACTTCAGTGAGGTCACACATTTATGTTCCTTTCTCTTGGAGTGCATGTGAATTTCTGCAGTCTCTGCAAACTATCAAGACATTAAGTGCTGTGTAAGTGACTGCAGTTGTGGATGGTGCTGGTAGCACCTTCTGTATGCATCAGACAATTTGATAAAGCATGATACTGTTTTCCCTGGTTAAAGAGGGGGAAATAGCTCTTATTTTCATATTTAGAAATAAAGTTCAAGTTACTGCTGCAGTTGGAAACAGTTCTAGAAATGATTGTGTTCAGAAGGGTTAATCTCTACATACTACTGAAAATATTTACCTGAAAATAGACAATTCAGGCATATTGAACACTGATGACTGGGTTGGGGTGAAGTTCACAAAACCAGTGCAGCACTTATTGTCATTATAACTTTGCAAGATGTTCTTGCATTTTAAGATGCTGTTCTTTGAAGCTAATGCAGACTCTGTTCTGTGGATGATACAGCTGTTAACAGCAGAAAAGACAATGTCCCTGGTAACTACTTTTTCTGTTAACTTCTTCCTCCAGGTAGATATGGACAAAACTGGGGAAACACGACTTATAGAGCTGGATGAGTCCTACAAGAGTGAGCACACAGTTTTCATAACACCCCCTGAGATCCCTCATCTGCCAAACGGGGAAGAGCACCCCCTGCAGTACAGGTAACCTAAGGACACAGCAAGATGCCAGCCAAAATCCTAACAGCTGCCCTTGCAGAGTTTAATTTCTATGTTCGTGTGAGAGTCAGGAAGTAACAGATTTTTCCTGTCCCTTTATGTTGTTCAAGTAAAAGCCATTTCACACAAACCTGTTGTGCAGTTCTTTTGAAGGTTTAATTTTGTGTGTGTATACACAGAAACAATAATACTTAATAAAGCTGGTAGTGATCACATTACATTGTGCTGGCGATTGACACCTTTTAAGGGTAAAGTGGAAATGAGTGGACCCAGTCTGTTGTCCTGCTGCTGTTACTGATCATGATACAAACTGCAGATACTCTGTGGAAAGAGAGAGTACATGTGAAAGAATCACTGAAAACTAGTGTTACTAATTTAGTAATTATGTCAGATGAATTTGTTGGTCTCTTCATTAATTCTGAGAAATATTTTTATATCTAATCTGATTTAATCTTTTAGATAGTTTGATATTGTTCCTATTGATTTTCAGAAACCTCAGTCATGCAATGCTCACTGGGGACTAAGCCACACAGATTATTTTCTTTTATTAACTCAAATCAATACTAATGCATTTGACACATTAATTAAAGAAAATGCTATGACAGTAAATACATTCATCAATTCAAGTTGCTCACCTGAATAACAGGTTGAGACTGTTTGTGCAGGCATATGAGCCCATGCTGAGGGATTAGTGAACCACTTTGTCAGCGGTGTTGTTAAAGGTTTACTTTTGTGTTTATTTCCTGGGAAGGCTCTGGTGCAAGTGTGTAGTTGATTTCCTTTGCTATTATGTGACATGTTTGCTTTGGAGCTGACTTACCAGAATTGACACATTTCTCTTACAGCTATAATGGATTTCCAGTATTAAAGCTAGAATTGTTTGAACGACCTGAAGGCTTTCTCAGAGCACCAAATAACAAACTGTCCTCAAAAGCCAGTAGCCCCAACAGCCCATCACCAATGTTCAGAAGAACTAAACAGGTACTTGATGATGTTTTTGGAGTGTGAGGTGCTTTGGAAGGGGACACCAAAGTTTGGCTGTAAAGCCTGACTGGCAGTGGCTGCAGCCTGATGGTTCTTCAGTTCTTACTGATCTGGTGGCTGTAGGGTCACTGTGTGAATTGTTCTTTGGATGTGCTTCTTGCCTGCACCATATCCTACAAGGTCTCCTTGTACAGGTTGCTGCTTGCTGTGTTGTTCCTGTCCCTTTCCCTTTCTTCACACTGTTCTTCATGAATTTTCCACATCCACTCTTGATTGGTTTCCACTGCCCAGGGCTTTGAGGTACTCTAACTTTCAAAGTAATAGAGATTTACAGAAATGCAAGGTTTTAGCAGTGGAATATTGCACAATGAATGTTCTTGGTATCACTCTCACTTCTTTCATATTCCTTCCCACTTTATCATATTCTTAATATTACTAATGGCAGTTTCCATAGATATAATGGTACATGTTCAGTTTTTAACACTTAGCTTTGCGTGATGTGTATATATAAACACACACAAACCATCTCCTTGTTTCTTTCCAGGAAATTAAATCTGCCCACAAAATTGCAAAGAAGTATTCCTCCATCCCCCAGATGTGGTCCAGGTGTTTGCTCCGCCACTGCTACGGACTTTGGTTCATCTGCCTTCCTGCCTATGTCAAAGTCTGCCACTCCAAAGTCAGGGCTCTGAGAACTGCCTATGACGTGCTACAGAAAATGCACACCAAAAAAATCGACCCGCCTGACGAGGTAAAAAGGAGCAGGAGCCTGTGGGTGTGAGGATGGAGGAATGCTGGAGCCCAGGGCTCACTGGTGTTGTGTGTGTGTGTTTGCAGGTTTGCTACAGGGTGCTCATGCAGCTGTGTGGGCAGTACGGGCAGCCCGTGCTGGCTGTCAGGGTGCTCTTTGAAATGCAGAAGGCTGGCATCGACCCCAATGCCATCACCTATGGATACTACAACAAGGTATGTTTTAAAGAGGATGGAGAGGTGGGGACAAAAATGCATTTTTATCCAGGGAAATAAGAGGGAGGAAGATAACAGAGCAGTTCAGGTGTGGTTCTGTTGTTTCTTGTAAGTTGAAGAAGCACAAAGCAGAATCATTTTGTAAGTTTAGAAATCTACTGTGTTATTGCCAATGTAATTCGGTCTGAAATTTGAGCTACTGTTTCCACACCTGACTCTTCCTGAAGATGACTGTTTGATTTTGATATTTCCAAAACAGGCTGTTTTGGAAAGCACCTGGCCTTCAAGCAATCGAGGTGGCTATTTCCTCTGGATGAAGATACGAAATGTTGTCTTGGGAATAGCACAGTTTAAAAAAGCATTGAAAAAGCCACCAGCAAGCACTGCACATACATCAGTTCCTGGTAGAGTATTCACATCAGGTTTTTTTTATATTTTTGTGCTGATGAGAGTTACTTCAAAAATGTTTCTTTTGTGAGTTCAGTAAAACTTTTAGCGGAGAAAACCCAATAGATCCTGCAAAATTTTTAAAGAGCAGTCTCTTCTACTTGCCTTTCAATCTGAAATAATCTGCTATTCATTTATTGTATCAGCTATTCATGAGACAAATGGAAACAAAATATATATCCTGGTTCTTCCAATAACCAGACTTATAATTGGCAGAAGCTTTTGCCCAGCTTTGCCTTTTTTTATTTCTCCCTTTTTTTTTTTAATGTTAGCTAAGAGGCAACTGGAACTAGTCCTTGAGTTTGCAGTACTAGTTGCTGGTTCTGCATACCACCTGCAATGATCATGTTTGTTTTTATCTGGAATATAAGTAAAATATGTGAGGCTTTAAATTTTGGGGTTTCTTTCCTTTTTTTTTCCAGTAAAGACTTAGATAATGTGAACATCAAATAGTGATATGGCCATGCCTGTAATTGATATTTTTTAAAGGTACTATTTCCATGGTATTTATAACTTCCTGGTAGTAAAGCATGATAGTACATTGTAAATGCAGTGAGGCAATGCAGTTTAGTTTAGTTCAGGCTGACCTTGGAAGACCTTTACAACATACTTTTATAAATGTATGTGGGTCATCTGACTCAACTTTCAAAGTCCTTCCAGCCAGGGCTGTTCTGTGATTCCAAATGTGTACAAATAAATCTTTGCCCTGACAAACAGGACATATATGATGGCCTTATGGCTAGGTTATTTCTCTGGACCCCAGAGACTCCAGTCCTCCTTCGTGCTCCATCATTAACCTTATGGATGGCCTTGAACAATTTTGCTTTGTTTCTGCCTGTTCTTCATGGAGCTGAGCTTCCTGATAAAGCACTTTATTGAGAGCCAGCCATGCAAAGAACTGTACAAGAGCTTAGCAATGTTGGTTGCAACTCAGACCATGTAAACTAAGGGAGTGTAAATAATCCTTAATGAAATAACTGTCACTTTTATAATTAATAGCATTTGCTTTTGACATCATCTGATTTTTCAAGAATACTTTGCATGAAATCTCTTAGCTGGAATGTGTGCTAACTCCTCAGGAAATAAAAAAAACTCTCCCATAAATTCCAGAATATTTTCTTATCTTTACCATAGCAACAAGGTTTTTACCCTGTCTGTAGCCATTCAGTGCAGCCTCTTTAGGGAAAAGAGGGAAAGAAACTCTGAATTATGTTGGATCCTCTTGATCCTGGAGAGAGACTGCTAATTGCACCTGGGCAGTGTTTTGGCTTGAGAACGACCAGAGAAGTGGCTTGAGTGTTTGCAGGGGGTTTTGGGGTGATGTTGGTTGTTTTTATTTTCATCTAGTTTTGCAGACAAACTCATATTTGCCACTGCATTGTTTAATTTTTTTTTACTTTCTAGAGTAAAACCAGGAGAATTACATGCATTAACATTTCTGTTAACATTAGTCTTTCTGAGAAACACTTTGCCTTAAAATGAAATCATGTTTCGATGCCTCTTGGAGGTTTTGAAAAGATGTGACCTTTTGATCAAATAAGCCAGGCAACAGAATTAAAGTCAAACAGTGCTTTAGTTTAGTATTTGAAAAGAAATGTTGCCCATTGCCCCTTTAATTTCATCCTCTAAAGCAGCACTTCAATGTTTATACTATAATAAGCCAATCTTTTTTCTCTTCTTTTTTTTTTTGGTGGTAAAATGTTCACTGTTAATTGGAATGTTCTTGATAAGAGGTCTTTGAATTACTGTTGGTATTCAATTTATTCCCCTGAACAATGTCACACTATTAAATACCATAACTGTCTTTATTCTGATGTTTCCCTGCACTGATAGGGGGACTTTCAGACACTGCCAATAACACATCACTCAAAGAAGAAGCCAAGCAAGGGAAAACTTGTCTTCAAGACATCCAAGAACAAAAGGAGGATAAGAGAGAGAGTGACTCCAGTTCTTGTACGTATCTTGTGCATACAGATATCTGGTTCATTGGGGATAAATAAGGATTCCAGCAAAAGCTAAATGGGACAGCTGATTCCTCACAGTGAGTGTGTGTGATAATGCCAGTTTATGCCTAAAGTTCTTTCTCTAAGTGTAATTTTCTGGATGTCTAATGATTTCATTTGGAAAATTACAGTTCTTTTTTTCTCTCCTGTTTCAAATAAGTGATAATGGGAGCATAAAGGCTTAATGATAATTATAGCCTAATGTTTCTGTCTTTTAAAAAAATGGAATTGCCTCATAGGCATAATCTACAGAAAAGCCTTTTCCACCAGTCTGGTTTCTTTATAAATCCTGTAAGAGGAGAGCAGCTGAAATTTTGCAAGTCTGAGAGGCCTAAATTACCCAGCTCCTTGGAATTCTCAGTTTGGGAGATCCATCAGAATGGGATGGGTTTTTTCTTCAGGTTTTGCATCTGCTGCTCTTGTTTCCTTCAACTGCAGTTGAGCAGCATCAGCTTCACGCAAGAACATAGAAGATCAGATTGTGAAGTAAAATTGTATAAGCACTACAGATTCCCACGTGTATTCATGGAAAATCCCCTTCTTAGTAAATGTTCCCCTAATAATATAATTGTTTAAATTTTTCAATAGGCTTTCTCCTGCTATTTGAGTTAACTATCCCATTGTCAAGTGATATGAAAGTCTGAGAAAATATGGAATTAGATGAGTTGCTTCAATGTTTCCACCACAATCTTCCTTCCAGCACTAGTATTTTTCTTCAATTTTCTTGAAAATTTTCCTTACCCATGATCATCGTATATGTAAGATTACAGACCAAGTTATTTATGTTTAATAAAGCTTTTGAGGATGCAGAAAATGAATTCTGCCTAATTTATTACTTTTGGCTATAATTAAGGCAGATGTGGCTCTCTATAATAATATGATGTGCCAGAACATTTTGCACTTTTGAAAACAACTTGATAATATTAAAGTTACCCAAAATTCCTTAGAGAAGTAATTCTCTATTTTGGGTAATCACCTGCAATGGAGTTTTTGTTTCATATCTAAAAGAGTTGAATATGAATATTCACATTTACTTCATTTCTCCTGTGTAGTCCTGGGGGAAATGAGACCTCTGTGAAGCTGAGCTCTTGCAAAGGCAGGAGAAAAATACTCTTCTATGCAAGTGAACAAAGGGTGGTCTTAATCTTTACAATCACCACATATTTTGGAATCATTTTGGGGCTCTTTGTAGAGAAGCTTTTGGAATTTCTAGCTTTAGGAACATTCCAGAAGTAATGCTGGGAGTTAAATTTCCATAGTGAAATTTAAACCTCTGCCCAAGCAGATTTCAGCCTGTCCCTCGTGGGATGGGGGGAACAAGGTGTCGCTTAATCCTGTGTGAGCTGGCCAGTAGGTAATGGGGATTTGAAATTTAAAGGGTGTTCCTCGGATTCTACAAAACCCTGTCCTTTTCTGTCTGCAGTGTCAGAAGTGGAGAGCACAAAAGGGAGTGGGGACTGCCTGCCCAAACTGAACTACCAGAACTCCAGGGATGACAAAGCCACTTCCAGCATCGTGCGGCTCAACGGCACCGTCGACAATACTGTGCCACAAGGGAGCAGGGGTGAGTGCAGGGAAAATGCAGATATCATTTGTTACTAATGAGTTCTGAGTAGTTTTCCTAAGTTGTCCACTGAATTTTGCAGTGTTTTATTGCTGTAATAGCAGCAGCTGATGACAAGTCAGGGAGGGAGTTTAGGTTGGAGTCAGCATGTGCTGTGTCAGGAAGATGCATGGCAGTGTTCTGCATTTCCAGATTCTTTTCTTGTTTGTTCTATTTTTTTTTTTTTGCTGTCGTTAACATCTGCTTACAAAGCACCAAAATCTCGAGGTTTTTCTTATAATCTCCAGCAAGTAATTAATTCCTTCAGGATGGACAAGGAGTTTGTGCAGTAAAATCAAAAAGACACACTCAGACATTTCATGAGTCTTTAATAGTGTCAGATCTGATTATTAATACTGTCAGCTATGCTTGACATATTGTAATGTCCTTTAAAGTTTGCATCTTTATGCTTTGACAAAACAATGGAGATTTGTCTGACAATAATTCCTTTTGTTGGCTCTGTTTCTAAATCATTAAGTTAGAAAGTGATGCTTTTTTGCAGTTTCCTTGATACCTTGATATCATTAGCTTTCAAAACTTGTAGCAATGTCTCCAAAAGAGAGAAGTAAATACAGCTGAGACTTGATGATGTCTCTCAAAATGCTCTTTAGGTTGTATGATTTTACTCCCTTTTAAGTGTTTTATTGTCTGTTCTTCCTAAAAGTTACAACCATAGTCAGCTCAATATTTCAACCTCTAGCACAACACAGTGAATTCCATCTCTGTGTTGTAAAATGTTTGAAAGATGAGACAAATTTGCATTCTTTTGTACTTTCATTTAGTTTTCTTGTACAGCAACAAATGAAGCACCTTGTTCGATCTGTTTTTCAGGGAGCTCTGTAGGATTGCTGTTTACATCATCTTTTGAGGATGCCAATGAAGCAGAAGTTATAAAAAGTAAATCCATAAGAAAAAGACATAAAAGTGCAGTGGAAGCTGACTTGAGGGAGATGCCGTGGGAAAGCAGGAACCGGAACCTGAGTGGAGATGGTTTAGTGGGACTCATGATGAACAGAATCAACCAGGAAGCAAACCCTGGAGAAATGGTTGAAAAACTGGGAGCTGATGCCAAAATTCTATCCAGTGCATTACAGAAAAGCATAAGGCCAAAAACTCTTAATATCAGATCTTCCTCCTTAGACTCTAAGAGAGAAAGCTTGGAGAAAGAATCCAGTGATGAAGATGCAGCCTTTGATTGCAGTTTTACAGATAAAACAGAATCTCCTGTTATCTTTGATCTGGAAGACCTGGATGCAGAACCTGAGACACCAACAGCAGTGAAAACTTCCAATGAAAAATCTAAAAAGTTGCAAAGAAAGAGCAGCTTTCCAGTAAAGCCAGTTGAAAAAACAGATGTTGAAACTGGATTTGATCCATTGTCTCTGCTGGTTGCTGAGACAGAGCAGCAGAAAGAGGAGGAGGAGGAGGATGATGACAGAAGTGTTTCTACTCCATCTGCAAGAAGAGATTTAGCTGAAGAAATAGTCATGTACATGAACAACATGAGCAGCCCTTTGTCCAGTCGTGCCCCAAGCATTGAGCTGCAGAAACCCTTTGATGACAGAAATGTGAACAAAAGGAGCCCAACCATCATCCAGCCTTGCAGGAGGTCCAGCCTTCCCCCAAACTCCCCCAGGCCCCCCAGTCTTACCAAATCCAAGAGCTACCATGCAAAAAATGAAGAAAGGCCAAGGGACAGGCTTTGGTCTTCCCCAGCTTATTCCCCAACCAGCCCAGCCAAGGAGCCGGACACAACCAGTGCATTGCCACTTGTGTCATCACCATCATTCAACCTGGACACGTTGCTAACTCCCAAGTTTGATGTTCTGAAAAGCAGCATGTTCTCTGCTGGAAAAGGGGTTGCAGAGAAAGCAAGCAAGTGGTACTCCAAATTTGCAATGTATGCTGCATCTGCAAAGGTAAATGTTTATTAAGAACTTACAAATTAAGGAAAAAATTTGGTAAAGGATTAGTTACTGACTCACATGTGATGAATCCCTTGTCATTGTAAACTATGTACATTAAGTTGTTTTAATCATGTTTGATATACCAGGACCCTCATTTTAAAATCCTGAATAAAATTTAGTCTAGCTTGAATTCTGAATATATTTAAAGAGAGAACATAAGTGTGTTGACAGAACAAAGACTGCTATGGCTTCCCTTTTTAACCAAAAGAAGAAACACTTACAGAAACAAATACTGATTTGAAGTCCTTATTGCTTTTATGAGAAAGGGGAAATCTGGTTGTATTGGTTGCCAAAATAATTTAAAGCTTATTTTGGTCTGAGGTAATTTGTGAGGAAGTTGTTTGCTGCTACCAGTTCAAACCAAAACTACTTTTGTTCCCACTCCTTGGGAATGAAGAGACACTTGCCTTGTCCATCCTAATGTATTCCTACAGCTGCTGGTAATTCTTGTAGTAGTGGGGTGAAAAAGCTATAGGATTAAAATGGTCATGATGTCACTTAATTATTTTTGTTAGAAGAATTGAAGAAAGAATCCTGGTGTAGCTGTTTAACCCAGGGTGGGACTTGCCTTGTCTTGCGTAAGTTCTGAACAGAGATCTGTGATCCTCCAAGGAAGGAGGGTCATGCCTGGAATTTACTGGGACAAAGAAGGCTCTCCTTTTGTTTCCTTTCATTTTCTCACTGGACCTTCTTTTCTTTTCTCAGGATCAAAATTCAGACCGAGCAAGTGTTTCATCTCTTGGAGCTCTGGACTCAGAATCTACTTCTCTCACTGATGAAGATGTCTGCAATGATTTTGAAAGTGCTTCTCCTCAGGAGAATACCACATCAGAAATTAAGGGAATTAGCATCAGCAAGACAAGCCTGGAAAGCTCAGCTTCCCATGATAGCTCAGCTAAGCAATTTGACCAGTGTGGTAAGAGACAACTTTTGCATAGCATTCATCAGTCAGAACAAAAACATTCCCGTTTTAAAAGTTGTTCTTTCATAATTCTCAGTTTAGGATTACCCTAGTCATTAGTCCTTTTTGTGGAAGAAGTAAATTTTTCTTTTACTACCTGAGAAGTTACTCAAATAGGAAACCCTTTGAGACCTTGAGTATTCATGTAAACAACTTAACTGTTTAAGTTGTACAGCTCCAGAAAACATCCATAAAAACATTGTAATGGTAACTTCATTGGTCTGGTTCTATTTTCTGAAAGTAGTAAAAATACTTTTTAAAGATCTGTTGTAATTTTATAGAAGCCACTGTTGAATCTATCAGGCAGACTGTAGATTTTTATTTCTAGTCTGTGCTGGATAATTGGTCATGACTGTTGTATCACTGATGTCATTTGGGGTACAAACAGCACCTCTTGTCCTTCCCTAGTTTTTTTACACAGAGAAGGTGTGAATTACTTAAAATTTGTTTCCAAGCTACCAACTGTTGTTAACAAAGAATAGTGAACATATGGATATTGTTTGTTGGTAGCTTTTATTTTTGCCTTGGTTGGTGCTGGGCAGATGGCAGCCTCACACTCCACAGTTCTGTACCAATGTATCTCATTTGTTGCATCTTCCATCACACATTTTATTATAACTGCAGTATTGTTTGAGCAGAAGAACAGGGTGCTAAAAATGCTTTTTCTGAATAACTGGTACTTTGGGTTTCTTCTGTTAACAGGTTCTCTCTCCAAATTCCCTTTACCTGACAAATCAGAGTTGGTGTCTTCCTGCAGCACCAGCAGTACCAGTGTGTTCCACAACTATGCCATGGAGGTACAGGATGATTTACTGATTCAATTGTTGGACTTGGAGCATTTGTCTTTAAATATTTTCTGTATCTCTGGTAAAGTTCAAAGCTTCAAACTAAAACACTGAAAGACAGATGGATATTTCTTCACAAAGTAGATCTAATTTCACATCCTGCTCTAGGAAGGTCTTTATTTCAGTCACATATTTTGGTCCCTAAAGAGTTTGCTATTGGATGCAATTGAATTCAGGCATCTAAATCCCTTGTGGAGGTAAACTTGTTCAAGTGAAAATACCAAGTCTGAAGTAAGACTGTATGTTTAAAAATACAGAGGAAAGAAGTACCTATTTTTTGGTGTAACTTCTAGTAGGATCATTATTCTTTTCACTGTTAGGCTGGTTTGGGTGGTGCTTCATTATTTTCTTTGCTTTTCCTCCCCCTCCACTGGATTTAGGTTAATGACTGTTCATTTGCATCTTTTTTTTTTCCCATTTCTATAATACTGACAGTCACTACAAAACTGTGTTTAAATTCTAATCATAATTTATGTAGCTGCATAAATATTCCTTTACTTTTATGCTTGCAGATTACAGATAACATTGTTAATAGAAACATTATTAAACAACTGGTTGATTTTCATTTGAGAAGCAATAAGAGGATGCACTTGTATGCAAGTGGAAGGAATATTCATCAGAGAGTAAATATTTTGGCTGTAGTTATAAGTGCTTTGTGACACAAAAGTAGCTTTGGGAACATGTTCTAGTGGGTTCTGTTCCTGCCCTGGCAGGTCCTCATCTCCAGCTGTTCTCGGTGTCGGACTTGTGACTGTTTGGTTCACGATGAGGAAATCATGGCAGGCTGGACAGCAGATGATTCCAATCTCAATACCACGTGTCCCTTCTGTGGCAATTTATTTCTGCCTTTTCTAAGCATAGAAATCCGAGATCTTCGCCGGCCTGGGCGGTAAGAACAATATTGGAATTTTCCTTCATTTTAAATACTGATGTTGGGAAGTGCTTTTTGTTTGGGATTTAGGTTTTTGGGTGGGTTTTTTTGGATAATGTTAAGCTTTTGCTTTCCCTGCAGCTATTTTCTGAAGTCCAGCCCTTCTACAGAAAATATGCAGTTCCCATCCCTTTTCTCCAGTCAGAGTGGGAAGTCCTGTAACACCACAGCCACTGTTGGCCTCACTACATCCCTGATGTCTGTCCAAGAGGATATCAATTCAAACAGGTAAACATGCATTTCCTGCTTAGAAATTCCTCAGCATATGCATGTATTTTAATCAACTGACATAAATTTATATTCTATTCTTTGAAGAGGAAAGATTGATTTAAGAGAGAATCTGTGCTGCCTCTCCCTTATCTCTCAGCTGGCCACATCATGCCTTCTCTGCTTGATATGCACCATTTCATCCCTAATATAAAAATTCATGTTGGTATTTGTAATTCTGCAAGTTTTATGAACTCTTCTGAGGACTTTTGTGTTCATCATCAGTGCAAGGGGGAATAAATCTTGCAGTGTAACATGAATGAGTGGGGTGACTGACAAGGCAGAATTCAAACTGTCAGGTCCATTATTTCCAGTTTATTTCTGTCTGTGTGCATGTTGGGACACTCAGAATAAAAGGAAAAGCTGAGATTATTTTTTCTCCTTTTTTTCCTCTCCTCTAGCAAATCTAAGCAGCATGACAGTGTTTATGCCAGAAGTATCCAGATCCCATCAGGAAGAAGACAAAATGCCTCTGGGTCAGAATGTGCAAGTCACCCTGTAGCAAGGAGCATCAGTACTTTTGGTCCTTTGGAAGAAGATGAGAAGGAAAACCAGAAGATCAGCCATATCATTCCTACTGGTAGCCTGCCTGCTACTTTGCAAGGACCAACAGTGTGTAGTTTTTCTACCTTAAAAGTCATTTTTTCACATTTGCCATAGATTAGAGATATGTGTAACAGCATTAACCTTCCTAAATTACAGTAAATGCTTGGTTATATCATTTAAATTAATGCTAGTTGTAGCTTTTAGATGTTGGTGTGTGTCAATAGGAACAAAAGCATTTATAAGACCTTGTAAAGACAGTTACAGTCATTAGATTAGTTACAATTAATGGCATTTTTTCTGTTACTGCAGGATTCCTTGGGCCTGGAATGGCGTTTGTCTAGTCCTGATCCTATAACGGTTCCTTACCTCAGTCCTCTCGTGGTATGGAAAGAGCTTGAAAGCTTACTTGAAAATGAAGGGGATCATGCAATAACAGTGGCAGACTTTGTAGATCATCATCCCATCGTGTTCTGGAATTTGGTGTGGTATTTCAGGCGCTTGGACTTGCCCAGCAACTTACCAGGATTAATACTTTCTTCTGAGCACTGCAATAAGAACTCCAAGGTATGGGTTGTGATAGGAAACACTGACATATGAAGAATGGTTATTTTCCCATATAGGAAATCATTACATGATTGAGTAACTCTTAGAAATGTGTCATGCACTCTGCTGAGCCCAGTCCTGACTTGGTGAAGAATGTGTCAGCTGAGGGAAGATATTTAAAACTCTGGAACATGTGCTCAGCAGTCCTTGTGGGGGGCCAGTGTTTAGCTCTTACTCATCCCACTGCAATTTGTGATCCTCAGTTTCAAGGAGGATAAAGTTGCTAGTCAGTTTTGTTGCTATTTGAGTAGCTAAGCAGTAGAGGGAGGAAGTTTAGATTTTAGGACTGTAGAAATTAGGTAAAAACACTCATTGGCCATGTCACTGATCTCGTTCAGATTTGGCTTTCTGTATGTAGTTTTAATAGCAAAGCTGTTTTACCATGAGACCTAGAAACGTGAAGATACATGTCAAATACAGAACTCCTTTGTCATGACTTTGTAATAAAATGCCTTTGTGCATTCTCCTCTTCAGATTCCACGGAACTGTATGTCAGAGGACAGTAAATATGTTCTTATTCAGATGCTATGGGACAACATGAAATTACATCAGGATCCGAGGCAGCCTCTGTATATTCTGTGGAATGCTCAGAGTAAGTTTTCTTTCTCATGGATTTTGGTGGTATTTTTTAAGAACAATTCTCATTTTGAGCAACCGACGCATGTGTGTTGAGAAAAGCTGTCTTTGTGGATGGTTCACACGAGCTACAGTACCAATTGTTGATCATACTGCTTTTTGTCTTGCAGGTCAAAATCGCACTCTTTTGTTTGAGAGTGAGTGTTAAGCTTGGTGTTGCTATTCTCAGTTTGGGTGACTTGTTTTGGGAGGGAGATTGGTTCTGTGCTTAGCAGTAAACTGCTTGAACAAGTTTTAGTTTTCCAGCATTTCTGTTTCAAATCATTGACTGGTGGTTCCAGTGGCTTTTTCTTCACTGGGGTGGGAGGAATGAGAGGGAATATGTTTCATTGATACCATTCATCCACTTAGCTCATGTTCTTATTTTTAGAATTTGCTTACTCAGAGTTTTGTTGCTGGTGTTGCATCACATACCTGAAAAAAGCTCATGGCCCGTTGCATCTGTTGAGTTTTCTTCTGTGCTTTTTGTGTTCTACATCAATAATTTCTTGACTTGATGTTTTGTTCACTACATAGATGTCAATATTTTCACAGATTCTGTTTTTTTAGCAACTCTGTACTTGCTACACAAAGAGCCTATTTATTCTTACAGCCTTTCTAATGTTTTTCAGCCCAGAAGTACCCAATGGTCCAGTTATTGCAAAAGGATGATGACTCTTTTAACCAGGAGCTCTTGAGGAGTATGGTGAAAAGCATTAAGATGAATGATGTGTATGGACCAATGAGTCAGATACTGGAGAGGCTCAACAAGTGGCCACATATTAAAAGACAGAGGTAAAACCACCAACGTGCCTAGCTGGAGCAGAGTTGGGCAATAATCAGCGTATTTATGTGAATTATATTTTCGTAGTATGTTTTTTTTTTGAAGAAAAAAAGCATTGTTTTCCAGCAGTGTTCTCAAATTTATCACTCTGGTAAATCTCTTTCTATGGTAACTTTCACACACTTAGTTTCTCCATTTTTTTTCTTTTTACTTTTTCCTCTCCCCCTCCCCTTTACAGCCACCTCTTTTTCTTACCTCTGCACAATGGGAACTAGGGATTGTGTATATATGTGAAAATTTTGTTACTGAATGTTATTTATAAATTAGTAGGTATTTCAAAATAAAAACCCTACATTTGTTTCTGGGGTGTATGGGTGGATTTGGGGCTTGTTTTTAAGTCTTAGCTCCTTTTCTGTCCCTCTACCTAAGAGAGGTTATGTTTCATATTTAGGCAGGGGATTTTTTCTATTAGCAGTGGAATTGGTGAGCATTAATTCCTGTGAATTTTCATTTCTTGCCTGGATTTACTGATTTATACTGGGATACACAACAGGCTTGTCAACAGCTGAAGCATTGACAAGGTGTTTATTTGCTAATCTGCCTGCTTTTTCAAGCTAATGTGAAAATGCAAAAAAGCAAATTCTTTGCCTGGTGAAATTTTGTGGAATTTGGTTGAGTGTTTAAGTGCGTGTTTCTCTCTGCATGCACTTGGTGCAACTTCCAGGGGCCCTACCATGGCTGGTGTCCCTATGTGGGGAATCCAGGCATTCTCCAGAGCTCAGAAACTACAATATTTTGGAGACAAAACCAGGAATTATGATCAAAATGCCTCTTTTTCATGAGTTGACTTTAAATGCTTCAATCTATTTTTAATAGAGATTGTTTTGTGCTGTGTCAGCGCAGTATAATAATTGGGGTTTTTTACTATTTCAGGAGCCTTTACAGAGAAATACTGTTTCTTTCACTTGTTGCCCTGGGAAGAGATAACATTGATATAGGTGAGTTCTGCCAACTATTCAAATGAGCACAGATGATGAATTTATGCAAACTTTAGTTGTTCAGCTTCCAGCAAAACATAATCTTTAGATTAGATGTGTGCCACTCTGCGGTAAGTGCCAAATAAAAAGGACTTTACAGATATTCTGTGCTGATAAATGCAGCTGTCGTGGCATTTGGGGGGTGTTTTTGAGCTGAGTATCTACAGTTGTTTTTCCCTTTGCTGCAGATGCCTTTGACAGAGAGTACAAAATGGCCTACGACCGTCTCACCGCTAATCAAGTGAAGAGCACTCATAAC
This sequence comes from Sterrhoptilus dennistouni, assembly GCA_013397095.1. Lineage (NCBI taxonomy): Eukaryota > Metazoa > Chordata > Aves > Passeriformes > Zosteropidae > Sterrhoptilus > Sterrhoptilus dennistouni. Next base: position 1,343,292 of record VWZU01016808.1, on the reverse strand, counting down.
TGCGATAGACCACCGAGCACTGGAGTGATGGAATGCAGAAAGATTTTTGGAGAACCATATCTTTAAATCTACCTGGCTAAAGAGGTGATATCTCTGACGTATCCCTGTGTAAAATAACCACTTCAGTCACAAGGAACATCTCAGTCTTCAGTGTTGAGGAACATGCATGCGATGGACTGTGGCAGGAGGCCTCGGGAAATTTGGCCTGGCTGCAGTTGTGGAGATGGACAGAGAGCAAAATGGGCCAAATATTATTTCCCTGTCCCTTGTCCTTTCTGCAAATCAGTGTGTGGAAAGGCAGGTTCTAAACAAAATCAGTTCTCTGACTTGGGACAACATATTACAGCTCCCTTAAAAAAAAAATTGAGTAACAGGTGGACAGAAACAATGCACTGAAACTAATGTGAGCGAAGGAAATTCTTCAGAATCTATTGTTTACATAGAATATTCATGATGTTATGAAGAGCATACAAAGTTGTATTATACATATTTTAAATTGTTTATAGTAAGTTGATATTTTTTTAATTTTTTTAAATTACTGGAGTGAATTTTAAATGGACTTGCTGCAGAAGCAATACAGTGCTTATTTTTTTTGCAGTACACTGCTATTTATAGTAACTTGTCCAGTTACTTTTTGAAGAGTGATTTGTTTTTAAAGCAGAATAGAAAATGTTAACCTTCACCTAGACAGTACTGGAGATCCAGGATTTCTCTCATGCACACTTGGAAAACGTGTTACCACAGCAATCAGAAGGAAGGTATGGTAAATTTTGCAAAACTCTAACAAATACACTGATGTCTCTGCAAAACACTTGTGTAGAAATCTCCTCTTCCTCTCGTGTTCCCTCCCCACTCCCTAGGAAAGGGAAAACAGATTGAAGAGTCCTATGGATTCTGTTATGGAATCAGCCCATCTCAGCTGTTGGCATTTGTTGGTGTGGCTTCATCCCAGATGTGACACGGAGCAAATGCCAGCCTGCAGTGAGTTCTTCATGAACATGCTCGGAGTCTCAGTGGTTGTGTTTGAAACACTCAGTACAACACCACATAATGCCCATCCAAAGCTTCTAACTCAAGTACATCCAACAAAGTTCCTACAGGGAATTATAGGGAATTTATTGGGGCATATTGTGCTTTGTTAAACATACTTGCAATGTTCGGTCTCTATTTCACAGGCAAAACAACTTTTTTTTTTTTTTTCTGAAGAAATCTGCTATATCAGTCCTTGTGGTGGAGTCATGGCTTTTGCCTCATGTTTTCTTGTTCTAGGCATTTAAAAAATGTTCTGTGCTCTCAGTCACATAGCAACTCCTCACCAGAAGGTAGGCTACAGGGAAAATATCAGAAGTCTTGCATGGAGGTGGGAAAACAGACATTGAACTGTATAATATAAATACCCTAAACAAATTTAAATCATGCTTTAACTAATAGCTTTATTTTAAGTAATCTTAATGATTTTCCACCTCTAACTTCTTTCAGTTATTGCTGTTATAATAGTTCCAAATATTCAACTGTTACGTTAGATTTTATATTGCAGTCTGCCTACCAGTAGGTGTTTTTAAAAACATCTTTAGTTTGCAAGTATAATAAATCAGCAATATTTAGTTAGGCAAAAAGGTGATAAACTTTAAAGCTCACATTTACTTTATTAAGTGAAATAGAGCGAGCCTTAAAGGCTTAAATGAAAAGTAATGCTGCTATGAAGCTCTGTAACCTCCTCCCAGACCTCTGTAAAGTTGTAAGAAGAAGCTGGCCTGAGAAGAAAGGATTTGAAACATGTAGAGCTGCAGGTATGTGCTGATGATAATTGCAGGATGTAGTCTTGGATATAGCTCCCATCGGGTAATGCCTCTTCTCTAACATGCTGCTAATTATGTAGCTGACCTTTTGGAAAGTATCCCCCCCGCCCCGAGGTGGAGCTAGCAATGCTACCCTTACAACATCTTTCACATTTAATTTATTTTAACAATTCGTGATGCTCTTTTGTACTGCCACGCTTGTACAGTATCCTTGTGCATGAAATGGAGCTCCTTTTTTCACCCAGGTACATGGTAGAGATATCCTCTTCATTCCTCTGAACTATTGTGAAATAACCAGGCTATTTTTTGAACACATTCCCTGTAAGTACCCCTCAGTGTGCATGGCTGCTCTGCTCTGTACAGTAGGAATGCTGTATTACCATGGAAATCTTGCCTCCAGTAGTTGCTGTACTTAAGCTCATAGCTGGGTGTGCCGTGGGGAAGGTCATGTTCCCAGCTCCCTGCAGTTCTGTTTCCCATTTGCCACTGGGGCAGCCACTGTTCTATAGGACCTTCAAGCCATGAAAGGAGAGAGAGCAAGTGCTTTTTCCAGAGCTGCCATGGGGCGTTAGAGGGGCTGAGCTATGACCCAGCTTCCCACTCCCATTCTGGGGTGGCCGAAGAGCCGAGCCCGGTCCCCGTCCCCAGGACACGGCGCAGGTGTGGGGGCAGCACTGTCACACCTGGCCCTTCCTCCATCCTCGTCCAGCCTCCTTGTAAGGACTTCCAACTGCCTCCAGACTTGTAAACCCAACCAGTCTGACTTGTTTCCAACATCCTCCAGCACTATCAGGAGTAGAGACTGCACTGGGAACAGGGTTGTCTCTGCAGCCTTCACACGATCCCTCTGTCCTGCATCCCCGGCGTGGCTCTCCTGAAGCGTTGCCAATGTTAATTTGGGTGTGCTTTTAAATTACTCTATCACCTAGTAGCTCATCAAGTGAAATCATTATACTTAATGAATTGTTTTATAAAGTCTGTTGCAAGTCAGTCCACTATAGAAATATATAAAAATAGAGTTGGAATAGCAACACACTTTAAGTGGGAAATTTTCCTCATTCAAGTCATAATGTTCCAAACGTATCCTGAGGTTGGTAATTTTTAAGCATCATACAGTTCAGTGTTGAAACAGTTTTCAAATCTCACTGTCCTTTATTAGAAAAGCAATTTGACTATATTTTCCAGTACCACAAAGATGAATAAATAAAATATTTGAGACATATTTTCAATTTAAAATTTTGTATGAACTGAATTTTCTCCTTTTGTGTACTAAATAATGCTTATGTCCAATACCTTAAACAAAGGTTTTACATTTGCAGTGCAATATATATTTTGCTTTACTTATGGTTCCACTGGAATAATTATTGGAGATGAAATATTGAAATGTGAATAGAAATTGTGCTGTTTCTCTGCCACTGCTGTGTCCCATTTGAGAAGGTTTGCTGTTGGTACAGTTACAGCTTGATGAATTTGACTTCCACTGGCAAAATAAGTTATTTGTATCCCAAGAAAGAGAAAATTCCTGCATGTAAAGTCTTAGTGTACCAAATGGGAGATGCAAATAATAATAATAGAGAGGGGTATTTCTGGATATTATCTCACTGGGATTTAAAAATGGTACTTTGTTAGTCTGCAAACAGCACTTTTTAAATGAATGGTTGTAGATTTGTAAATATGTAATGTTTAAATTTTATTTACCAAAAACCAGTATGTTGGATGTTTGCTTTGGTTTGTAGTTCCTTTAAAATATGCAAAGTCAATGTTCACAATGTTAAGGTTTTTTTCTGTCTCATACAAAAAAAAAAGTTTTACAGTGAGTCAATAAAAAGCTTAAAATCTTTTGGGGTTTTTTCATTAACATTTTATTAAACTGATTAGAGTGACAGAAATGTCTGCAACTCTTAACCACACTGTGTGCTCCCATGAGGTGTTAACAATAAACCTCTCAGGTTTGCTGATGTCAGTGGCATTTTTTCACCTTGTCTATGTTGAAGTGAGTGCTAACAAGAGGAATTAGTGCTGGTGAAATAATCTATAACTGTCAGAGATTAGTGTCAGGATGAAAACAAACCTTCAGCAGTTCAACTCGTTGTATTTGATTCCTGTCTTTAGTTTTGATTAGAGGTGATGTTCTGTTCTAACCCCTGAGCCTTTTAGTCTTGTTGCAGGTGACATCACACTTGTACTGGTGGCACTTTACAGGAATTTTAGGCACTGCATTGCAAGACCAGGTACAGATCTGAAAGGAGCTCAGTGCAGTTTGAGGGAGTTCTCTGCTGAGCTGCAGCCATGTCCACACAGGGATTTTAAGCAGAGCAGTTCCATAAAGGCCCAGCCACATCAGTCTGGTTCTATTCCCACTGAGGTAAAATTCATTGATTTCAGGGAGTTTAAGCAGTTCACTGACTAATTTAGAGCATGTTCCTGAAAATTTCCTGTAATGACTAAATATTCTGTGGTGAAAATCAGCTCCTTTAACTTGAGGGCATCAGCCATAGTGAAAATTTGATGCATCTAAATTGTATCAGCCTTTCCACAAGTGCCTAAATGTGTGTTATTTAATACTGATCATTTCAGTATCTGTTCTGATCCTAAAGAAAAATAGTAGAGGCTGACGCATCACTTAATATTGATTTATTTTTGAGCATGTTAAAGATACCTTATTTTCAGTAAGTTTGTTACAACTCTGGTTGCTTTTTTTCAGTAGAACAACTGCTACCTCAGCCCCCTTTTGATGTTGCTGGATCCCCACACATCTTGAAGTGTCCACATGTCATACAGAGACTGGGCAGGAAATTATCTTGTCCTCTAACATCACACTGATGATTAGAAACACAAAGTAAAGAGCAAACATGGTGAGCCCCAGCAGTTTGTTCATTTTCCATCTACAGACAGCAATGGAGAGAATCACAAACAGGAGCATGAGGAAAAGGAGAACAATTGCACAAAACAAACCATTGCTGCTGACTGCCACGGGGCTGAGGCCATTGAAGATAGAAAAAAGGAACCAGGGAACTGGTAGGCTGCAAGGGAAGGAAAAGTAATTGAAATAAATGTTTTAAAGCAGTTCATTTTCTGCATCATAACTAAGCAATTTTTCCAAATTGTTGCAGGGAAAAAATGCATGATTGTGTTCAGTATAAAACTAGATGTTGTTCCTGTCAAAACAGCATTTGGATAATGCTTGCACTATCATAATGCAATCCAAGAGTAAAATGGTTAGAAAATAAGACCAAAGAATTAAGTGCCTTGATGTGCTATAATAAAGAAATGTCCTGATGATTTAGGATGGGAGATCCAGGCTCTGATACTGACCTTCCCCAGGAGCTGAACATCTCTGAGTGACCAGATAAGGTTCCTGCCTGTATAGCTTGGACATTAGCCAAAGGTCTCTTGCATTTTTGTCTTGAAAAATTGGTAAATTTGTGTTGATTCAGAATTGGGTGAAAATAGTGAGTTATAACAGTTTTTCTTTCCTGGCTGGGTTTGGGTTGGGTTTCTTCAAAAAGAACTGCTTGCTCAGCTGCCCTTCACTTAACTTACAGCTAAAATGAAATTACCTGAGGCATGTTTGTTTCAAACCAGGAACCTTTGTGTTTCAGAAGAAATGCCCCTGGTACTCACCCAACAGTGATGTCGAAGATGTTGCTGCCCACAGAACTGGACACAGCCATGTCCCCTAAGCCCTTCCGGGCCACGATGACACTGGTGATGAGGTCAGGGATGGATGTGCCTGCTGCCAGGATGGTTAAACCCATTATTTCCTCTGATATCCCAATTGTTTCGCCAACCTAATCAACACAAGGTTGGGTAGGGCTGTTAGCAATGGAGCATGGAGTATAATTGCTCTGTGCAGTGTTAGGGTTTGTGCCATATTTGAGTTAAAATATTCCAAATCCCATAAACGTGGCAGCATTTTCCTGCTTTATAGGATTTGAAAGTTCCATTTTACTGTGTTGATTCTGGATTTGCTCTGTAGTGTAGGAAATCTGACTAAAGTGATGCCAGCACTGAGCCAAGGTCAAGTCAGCTACAGCACAATTTTCCTCAGTCCTCTTCTGGATGTTGTCTACCTTTGCAAATTTAACCTCAGCTGTGTAATATCTAAAGGCCTTTGGAGATGACAGTCCTTGGATTTATGGCATCATCATCTCTACTGTGCATGTGCAATATATCACTCAATACAGACTGAGGGGCTGATCCTACACGCTGGAAGGATTATTTCCCAGAATACCAGGTGAACATTAAGAAGGGGGAGTGAAGATCATTTAACAGCTTCCAGAATCCGAACCTATATTTTCCTAGAATTTTAATTAAGTAATGGATAATTATGTTCTGCACAGAAACATTCATCAGTAAAAAGTCAGAATTAAGATAAATCTTGATGGTGCTTTTCCTTTAACTGATGCACAAACTCCCTTGGAAGCTCTCAGAAACGAATGAATCTTTGTCAAATCAAAAAAAAAGGAAATCAAAAATCCTCTTTTGGATTCTAACAAAACAAAGTTTCTACTGTTGTGATGGATGACTGCAGCTGTGATTCATCAGATAAAATGCCACAGTAACACTGTCCCCTCTCTCCATATACTTGTTTTGAAATGGGGATTTGCAGAAAGAACAAAACCTCTCACCTGGTGAGCCCACCACACCATGAGATAAGAGAACACAGCAATCCAGAGGATGGATCCAAAAAATGTGATGACAAAGAATTTTTTTGACTCCTGTTGAAATCAAGTTTGAAAAGAAAAAAGAGAAGTTTCAGGGAAGTAAATAGTCACCATTGAAAACTGTTCACCTGCAACACTTCACTGCAATTGATTGCTTTAACTTGGACCCTGGTCTCTGTTTGCTGTTTTTCAGCTTGATTAGGTGACCTGTAGTTGCTACAATTTGAGGTTTATTAAATTAAGTCTCTGGAATGACATTACATTGCAGCTGGGGCTCCTGTCCCACTCCCTGCAGCAGTAACAGCCCTTCAACTATGCAAGGACTCCAGACATGGGAAAATGGACCCAGGGACTCTTGCCCAGAGGAAATCTGTAGCTCAGTTAATGACTCCAGTAGCAGAAGGAAGATAGATTCTTACTGGGTTCCTGACGTCAGGCAGAGTGCTCCAGAGAGGAAAGACAATGGGAAAGAGGAAAAGGTAAATTGCTTGTTTTGTCCTTGATTCTGGCCATTCCAGAGATAAGGGCTCATCATTTTCATCACCCTCTGAGCTGTCACCATCACTGTCCTCCTGGCTCTCAGAGCTGCTGTCGTCTGAGGTATCGCTGCTTGACGGGGGCTGTACCTCAGGATAAAAAATCAAGAAGCCAATATATTTTCACACTAACAAGGAGCTGCAGTTTTTCACTGTGGCCTCACCTGAGCAGAGCTCACATTTGTCACCTGCTGAGGGCAGCCACAGCTCTGGTGAGACATGACCCAGGCACATCCCACCCAGCACCTGTGTATTGTTAACTAATGGGCATCCATTAACTAGAAACACCTTCTAGACAAAAATTAATTATTTTATGTCCTTGAAAAACCTTTTTTAATTGGAACTGCCAAATAACATCATCCAAAAGGGATTTGGGGAGCAAAAGAGAACAGTCTGCTGATGAGCACAGGACAAGCAGGTGCTTTTATCTCCCCTTACCCTGGAGTACCCTCTGACCTCAGTCAGAACTGTCATTTGAGGGGACAGTACTATCCAGTGTCACTTGGTGTCATAATTTGGACCCAATTTGTATTTGTAAGCCAAAGTGTTTCAGCCAGAATCCTAAATCACTACACACAGAGCTATTTATAGACGCCAGTGACATGAGTTGGGTCCTGTCCCAACAGCTCTGGAGAGGGAAGAAGGAAAGTACACAGGAAGGTCAGCCTGGATGGCACATAATGCCTGTGCTCCTGATTTTGGTACCTGTCCATCCTGTGGCACATCTGCCTTCTGCGTATCTTTGCTGGGCTCAGAGTCACTGGCAGGAGTTACCTGGACACTGCTTGGTGCTTTCTTTTCCTCTTCTGCAAAAGCAATAAGAAAGAATTCTGTTTTCAGTCAGCATGGATGGGTGGCCACCATATCAAGGCATCACCTTTCCTGTGGCCAGCAGGAGCTCTGAGCTCCCTACCACACTGCTGGCATTTCAGGTTAAATACCCTCACATTGCTTAGGCTTGTTGTGTGTCCTCCCTGACTGCTGTGATTGTGTTTGGTAAATCTGGGCAGAATTTGGCCCAACTGCAGTAGAATGAGACCTTGATGCTCCTCTGACCTTCCATGCAGAACTGCTCTAAGGGGCACATGTGTAACAGGGAAATGCTAATTACCTCATCTACAGCTGATGAGCACTTCATGATTTCTTTCTGGATTCTGCAAATTGTATTAAAACCATCCTTAAAACCCAGAGAGAATGTAAAGCTTTGCTTCTTGGGTTTCCCCCAGCTCCCCCCTCCCTCTGTAGAGCATGGCATTCTCCAGGGACCTGATACTCTTCAAGGCTTCTGAGAAATGACCAGGATGTGCTGCCAGATTTTAATCCCTGATCATTTGGTGGGTATTCAAAATCAAGTAGGAAAGTGCTGACACATACAAGGAAATAACTGCAATGTCCTGCTGTTCCTGCATTAACCTGCATAGAGCCAAGAGAAACACGGAAATCTCTGTGGGAACAGAGCAGAAATGTGGATAACACGGAGCAGGGGTGAGGGAGTGAGGTCAGTGTGGTGTTTATAGCACGCACCAAGAATTTACTTGGGTTTTAAAAAGTATTTTTCTCAAGTTTGGGCTCATTCACCTCTGTGAGGCCCAGCACTGGGAGGTGCTCAGGTGCCTGTGTCATGTGGAGCTGGGACCTTCCACACAAAAGTCTCTTGGTGTTCAAATTCTCCAGCCTTGCTGGCAGCACAAATCTGTGTTGTAGCACAGGTCAGCTCTGGCTCTGAGGCAGACTTTGTGTCAGGGGTGATAGCAAACCCCCCCCCCCCCAAAAAAAAAAAAAATAAACTGACAGAGGGCAGATCTGGGTTAAATGTTAGATTAGAAATTCTTATCTATAAGGGTGCTGAGGCCCCTGCACAGGCTGCCCAGAGAAGCTGTGTCTGTTCCATCCCTGGAAGTGTCCAAGGCCAGGCCAGACAGGGCTTGCAGCAGCCTGGGGTAGTGGAAGGTGTCCCTGCCCATGGCAGGGGGTAGAATGGGATGGCCTCTAAGGTTCCTTCCAATCCAAACCATTATATGATTTTGTTATTCTATTAAAGGAAGGGTGCACACATCCTTTATAGACACAGTGTAGATTATTTCCTCTGGAGGAACCTTCTGTGCCCTTCTGCAAGAGTATGAAGGTACTTTATTTTAACAAACACCTCATTTGCAGGGTCTACCAAAGACCAGCAGCACCCAAGTGCTGTCTGCAATGCCCTGATTTCCCTCCTGCACTTGCCATGGCCATTTCCAGTCCATCCTTGTAGCTCTCCCTGCCCTGTCTCACTAACAGCTCCTCTGGGGATGGCTGCTCCTGCCAGCATGCATCGATTGATTTCTGCTGCATTGTTACAGCAGCCACCTGTGCCCAGCAACAGCACAAAATCTGTGTTAGACCCCAGGGTTTCTTTGCCAGCCCTTGGGCTTTGCGTGCTGGGAGGGTGAGAGCTTGCAGTGCAAAACAAGGCAAACAGTGCTGGCTCTTCCTGCACTCACCTGGCTGGGAGCCTTGTCCTTCCAGGGTCTCAGCTTTGGCCACGTTGCTCAGGATGTCAACCCTGTCTTTAAATTTTGCTGTGGGTGAGAAGGACATGATCATCAGGGGCTGTCACTGCAAAGGCCCCCTGGACCTGCCTCCCCCAACACACAAATGCTCTTGCCCCCTTCCTCCTGCAGGTGCTGCAGCCAGCACTGCCCCAGGGGTGGTTCTGGCCCTCACCCCAGGTTTTGGCTGCTGTATTTAACTGCTTAGTGCTACAGCAATTACACCAGCAATTTGACATGGAACTATTTAAGGAGAATCTAAAGGAATGAGAAATCCTCTCCAGGTCAGTAATACAGTGGATATCTGTACTTCATAGGCAGAAAATGCAGAAAGAACAGAAAAATGCAGATGAGGAGTTTTGGTGCAATATCATCTTGTTCCCAATGGACTATTGATTTTTTTTTTCAGGCTAGATTATGAGCAAACTGAAACTGACACTTTTCTCCTGCCATGTGGCTGTTGAAGAGGCTTTAGGGTGCTGCTTACAGCTGGGGGAATGGAAAATAAGCATCTTTTATGTTCCAGTTCCCTGGAAAATGATTGATTTTTCTAAGTACACACAAGTGTCTCCTGCTGGAGCTGATCTAACTTCCTGGTATCCAGGTTCAGCATGGTCCAGGCTGTCTGAGAGATGATCCTCACCAGCACAGGTCTGGTGCTCTATTTCTGGGACTGCTGAGGGCTTCTCCAACTGTAAACCAAGCTCTTCTTTACTCAGTTGAGCTGCTTTTTTACTGATTTACAGTGAAACTGTGTCTCTATAGATGTTATTTGCTCAAATACCTTACTGCTGGCTCTCAGTGAAAGTGAATGAGAATGGGCTCAAAGAAATGCCCCATTTTGCTCTAATCTCTGTCCTCTGTTGAGCTGCACACCCAATGACTGAGGGTCACTGGGCTTGCACATGGGCAGTAGCTACAAGGAATTGGCCAATGCTGTGTTTGGCTTGTGTGCAGGGCTGTAAATCACTCTCCTCTGAAAGTTTTATCACACTAATTTAATCTACTGTGTTGTTGACTATGCACCCAGAAGGTGCTGTTGTCACATGCCTCAAGGGCAGGGCCCTGCCACTTTATTAATCACAGTGACATTGAGATAATGGAAATACTAGATCCTGCCAAGTGGGCAGAACTCTTGTTCTGAGCTGAAACTTGTGAAAATCAGTAAATTCTGCTGTATGTCCATAAGTGGGCCCAGCTCAGAGAGGAAGACCTCAGGAGACAAGTTCTGCTCTGGTGAGATTCCTGCTGCTGTCTGACAGAAATGTCTTTCACCAGCTGGGATTTCCACTGAGCACTGGAATGGCTGGACTGAGATGAAATTATCATGGAGCACCAGAATGGTTTGGGTTGGAAGAGACATTAAGGGCCATACAGTCCCACCCCCTGCCATGGGCAGGGACACCTTCCACTATCCCAGGCTGCTCCAAGTCCTGTCCAACCTGGCCTTGGACACTTCCAGGGATCCAGGGGCAGCCACAGCTTCTCTGAGCACCCTGTGCCAGGGCCTCACCACCCTTGCAGGTAAGAACTCTAATATAAATGATAATTTCTTCTCTGGAAAGCTGGCAGGGGCTCAAACCTGACTCTTCCATGCTCCTTATCAATACTGCAGTTCACTGGAGGGATGTGAAGTGTTGGCTTCCTTCCCCCTGTGCTCGTGCACAAGCACATCCCTCAGTGCAGGGGTGACCTTTTGCTCCCAGTCTCCTCTAAGCACTGGGCAGTGCATCCTTCTGTTTGTCTTTTCCCTGAGGCTGCTGCAGAAGCTCCTGTCAGCAGGGTCAGGGCGGTCAGGCTCAGCCTGAGATTATGGAAATTCCAGCTCCTGGCTCACTGCCCTCAGCCAGGCCTGGGCTGGGTGTGCCCAGTGGAGCCCAGGAGCATCTCTGTCAGGATAAACAGATTAGGCCCAGGCCACTGTCCAGTTCTCATGAGATCAGCCTCATTTAAAGGAGTGTTAATTCCTCTGACACACAATTCCTGCAGGAGGGACTGAGCCTGGAGGCAGAGCTGGCTCTAAGCTGGCCAGATCTGCAGGTCAGCACGGGCAGGAAGGAGGATGTCCATGGGCTCAGTGTGGGCTGTGCTGGATCAGCTGTGCAGGGCACTGTCCCTCTCTGTCCCCTGGGGCATCCACTGCTGGCAACTCTGTCCCCAGGGCTGAGAACACATCACACAGGACAAGTCTGTGTGCAGTGGCCCAGAGATGCTCTCCAGGAGAATTCTTGTCCTATTTGACAGCATCCAGGATGGACTTCAGATGGCAGCTGAGCTTCTGCCTTGAATTTGGCTCTTATGTTTAATTCACTCTTTGGCTCTGATATTCAGTCTAACAGGAGTGACAACACAACAAGCAGGGAGGATTTTTTCTTTACAATTTGGCCTGAACCTGAAGGATTTGGAGATTCTGCTGTATAAAAGTGGAAGTATAAAAAAAAGTCTTGTGATTCCTTTTGCCCTTCTGTATCAAGATCCTCTTACAACAAATGATGGAATGCTACTGAAGCAAGGAGAAGCTGTAGCTGTCTTCAGCCTTCTCCAGCCTGCAACAGTGCCCACTCCTCTGGTCTAATTTCCAAAATCATTACCTTGTTAACTGGGGCATAGTGAGGGCAGACAGCTCTGACAACCTCTCTGCTGGAGCCTTTTGCTTCATTCAAAAAGAAATGTAGGCTTCTGCCTTGTTCCCTGTGTGACTAGACTTTAAAGAGTCTGGTGGTAAGGCTAGAGGTGCAGAAATGAGAGGGTTCCTGAACATTTCCAAAATCCTCACTCCCTTTAATTCCCCAACAGTTCCCTCTGGTGTCTAATGGGATGATCTGGAAAAGATCTCATGTTCTTCTAATCACTTTCAAAGGAAGTGGGGAAAAGGACAAAAGAACAAACTTGCTAGAAATTAACGATTTTTTTAAAAGGCACATTGAAAGTAAAAAGTTCTATCAAAAATATAATTCAGGATGCCATGTAAATATTAGAACGTCTAAAGTAAACACGTAGTCTCCCTGAGACAAAGACTTAAGTAATGATACCTTCCTAATACAAAAAGAAAAAACACATTCTGAACACAATCCACTCTCCAAAAGAGAAATTTTGTTTCACACAAGGGGTGTTGCAGCTTTGTGTTTCACACCTCTTCTGTATTTCCAAAACCTCTGCCCCTGAAATTTGGATTGGAGGCTCAGTGCTGGCAGCTTTTCTATGTTTTGGACCTTGCTGCCCTGAAACCACTCCTGTGCTGCCCAAATAAAAACCGAGGGCAGCTGAAAGAAGGAAACCCCACAGAATCCTGATTGCAGCAGGTTCAGTGAGGAACTGCTGAGCAACTGTTGGCAACCTTTTCCTTCTGTCTAGTGTTCATTTCCACAGCCTGTAAGTGCTGATGCTACAGGCCTTGGCAAGAAGGAACAAGGGCCCTTGAGGAAAGATAAATTGCTTTGGGATCATCTGTTATGTGGCAGCCTAATTACAGAAATGTGCCTGGTACAGACAGTGCTGCACACACAGCAAAGGGAGGGATGGTGTTGGTGATCCATGGGAAGCAGGCAAAGCTGTCCCCAGGGTCCCACAGGGGCTGCAGAGCTGTTAACACAGGACTAGGAACTATTAACATATCAGAACATAAGTCCTCATATGCCTTGGCAGGTTCAAATCCTTTTCCAGATTGTTCCTTGGGATGTTGTTCCATCTCTTTGGCCAAGCTCCTCATGGCACTTAGGTTTCTTAGTTAATAAAATCCTTTTCTCCAGACTCCCTTTTCTCCAGACAGGAATTTTTCAGATTAAAGAGCATCTCCTACAAGGCACACAGGAATTGGCACATGGGCTCCTTGATTTTTTTCCAAGCTGTTGCAATATCAGTAATTTTATTGTAAAAAAAAAAATTTACAGTAATCTTTTAAGGTACTGTCTCTGTTCTCACAGTGTTGAGTGGAACAGGCACGTACCTGGGGCAGAGGTTTTGCCATTAACTCGGTGGCATTAGTAAAGTAAAGGGTCTGGGAAATAAAAACGTTCTGCTGCAGCCCAAGCCCGCACGGTCCCTGCGGTATCAGCCCCAGATACACACGGTCACACTCCCATCTAGTGGCTGCCGCACACACACACCTCGCACCCTGCCGGCAGAGGCTCAGGTTGGATACCAGGAAAAAACTCTCCACTCCAAGGGTGCAGAAACTCAAGCCCAAACACAGGGAGTGACCACCCCCGGAGGGATTTAAAGGATGTGTAGAAAGGGCACTTAAGGAGACCTTGTAGCCTTGGCAGTGCTGGGGGAACAGCAGGACATGATGATCTTAAAGGTTTTTAAACAACCTAAATGATTCTGCGTTTCTATGTAAAGAGTAGGTAAGTTCTCCTTAAGAGAAGCTCCAAACTGGTCCCCTGGTCCTGTTTATTCCATACTCACGAGGCCTGGGAACAGCAGCCTCTTCAGCAAAGACAGTGACCTGCAACTGCATAGAAAGCTCCCAGCAGCCTGTCCTGGGCTGAACTGGATGGGGCTCTCCTTAGTCTGGGCTGCCAATCTCAGCCCTCCACAACTCTCCTGCTGAGGAGCCCCAGAGTTTCACCAGGGCACCAACCTGGACCAGAAAGCAGAGCTTGTGGTGGCCTGGGGTGGACAGGTACTGCACAGAGACATTTAGAGGGAAGGATAAGAAGGTGCTGGGAGGTCTCTGAGTGGCAGCAGCCTCTCAATTCTGGCACTTTCTGATGCTCAAGACAATAGCACATCCTCTTGGAAGGTTTTGGGTTTATTCTGGTGCTGTTGATACAATCTTTTGGGGGCACAGGAGCAAAGAGCAAATCCTGAGGAGCCTGGTTCTTATTAGGCTACTGCTCATAACACATTGGGTGCCTTCACTGGAACCTGTCAGAGCAGACACTGATCTGCCTTGCTGTCCTCCTCCAACCTCCTTGGTTCCCTCGATCAGTTTGTGCAGCTGGGATTCTGATCTGGAGAGTCCTCTTTGTAACCTCTGTGAGGGACACGAGAGGTGTTGATCTGCTTAGCTTCAGTCTCTCTTTGAATGAGCAGCAGATAATCTCTTTAGAACAAGTAGGGCAGTGGCAGGGTGGGGCATGTGCTGAGCTAGGAAAGAAAATCTTAAAAATGCTTTTTTTTCTAATGTGCTTTACTATTTCTTCAAAAATAAACCTCCACAGTGCAATTAGATTAAAGTTAATACAAAGCAACATGTTAAAAAGGCTGTGTACAAAGACCCTGGTCTGTCTGGAGATGAGACTTCTCTGCATCCTGGGCAGTTTAAAAGAGGTTTTTGACCTGAGCTGGTCCTTCCCTGGCCCTGGGGAGCCCCCACTGCCTGCACAGGGCTGTGAGCACACTTTGCCATGGCAATGATGATACCATGGTGCAGGTGGGCTTTTACAAGTGTCAGCCTGAATCACACAGAATTGGCCTCACCATCATGATTAGAATCTCAGCTGGGATTTTAACCACTGTCAAAAAGATAAATCTTCAAGGATTTTAACCTCTTTTTGTGCTGCTGTTTCAGGGCTGGGATGAGGTCTGAGCTAAGAAAAAGATATGATGTGCTATGGGACAGAGGAAGCTGATAACTCATGTTTTCTGCCCCTGCAGTCAGAGAGACAGCAGAGATGGGGAATGTCACCACTTCTAGGGAACCACAGCCACCACAGCAGTAACCAGCCTGGCACAGGTAAAGTAGATATGGCAGGACCAAAACATGAGGTGTTTTTCCTTGCCAGCGATCAGAAGGGGCACATCCCACTCTCACCGGGTTTCCCTCTCCTGACACCATCTGTGATACTCAGGTGAGTTGCTGACCCCAAAATACTGATTGTATTCCCAGTGAAACCACTAAGGGCTGCGAAGCCAAGGCCCTCTGGTGTGGAGCACCCACTCACCTTCTGCCAAGGGGTCCAGGGTGCGGATGGTGAGCTGGACGATGGTGCCGCGCATCTGGGAGTTGTGCAGGGAGGCCGAGCTGCTGCCCCGCTGCAGGGCTGGCCCAGGCTGTGGGAAGGCACAAAGCCAGTCAGTTCCAGCTTCTTTGTCCTCTACAACAGACAGGGCCTCTCCAGGCCATGGGGCAGCAATTCAGCAGCAGCAGAGGAATCAGCTGTTCAGTGTTTGCTGTGGGGGAAGGACAGATCCCTCCAGCCCCTGGTGTGAGTGCCCAGGAGGAAATTTGGCCATGAGACCAGGTAAGAAGAATCACAATTTGAATTTCTCTGTGCCTGTTCTATAGCAGAGAACAAGCAGCACTCTTCTAGTTAAATCCACCTATGAAGCCTGAGCTTCTTAAATTTTCTAAAAATTCCTTAAAGGACAGGACTCAGCCAAGTGTCCTCTTAAGCAAACTATGGCCATTGTGCCAGATATGATACAGGCTTTGGTGCAGGTTTCTTGACACAGGAGATGACACCTTTATTTATTACCTGACATGGGGAGAGATTCAAAATACCATGACTTCAGAGCCCTGTAAATTTGCTTAGTCCTACCTGCAGCTTCCTCACATCTGGTGGCTTCATTGTTCCATCATCTACAACTGCTCTGATGCTTGTCTGCAAGCAATGAACAGAAATGACCAATCACCTCTGCTGCTTCAGGATCTAATGATCCTTCAGGCTGCTGCCTGTGGGGAAGTGGCACAGCTGACACAAATGTCCATGGATGCTACTGAAAGAGCCAAAGCCATAAGCCTCCTTAAAACCATTGGCTTCTGAGAAAAACAGGATTCTACCTACAGCCTCCCAGTGAGGATGCAGGCACCTGGGGGCAGACTCACAACTGATTCCTCTAGCTGCAGACAGACCCAGATTTCATCTCCAAACATCTGTATCCTCACTCATTTGCCAGCAGAGTGAAGGTGCAAAGGGTTTTTGAGGGTTTTTTTACAGTGATTAGCATTACTTAGGCTGGGACAGAAGCCTTTTCCTCCCTGTTTACCAGAATTGCCTAAACTTATTCCCAGACTAAGAATGTGTTCCTGCAAGTGTTCTTTCTGAAACTTCTTTACAATAGCCAACTAAGCAAAACCCCACACACATCTTTGAAAGCAGCTAAGAGACATTTAGTAATTGCACAGGTATAACTCCCTTATAGTGATATTCTCTAATTTCTTAGAATCTCTCTACTTTGCATTTCCTTCATTCTAAAACCATAATTATTGACCAGTACTTCTATTCTGAGGTTTGAATATGTGCTTTGTGAAGGAGATGCGGTTTTTCTATGTGGTTTACAACAGAAAGTTATTTCCAGCTTGCCCTCTGAACACTAAGGACACCAACCTTCTGCATATGCTCTGCTGATGCTGCCTGCACAGCATTTAGCTTCTTTTTCAGCTCCTGCTTCACCCATTGCTCTAGGAACACGTTCTGTTTCATGGTGAACACATATGTGGCATAGGCAGTCAGTAAAAGGAGGCTTTCCCACCAATCAATGACACTGTCTAGGAAAAACAGGATGAGCATCAGTAAGTCAACAATGTAAAATGAGATGTCTCTAAATAAGGGCCACCATGTCAGGTGGAGTATCTGCCTTGAGAAGAGGGCACAGGTGCCAATGACAAAGAGGATATTAAACACTGCTGAGCCCACAATGGTCCCGATGCCGACGTTGCTGTGTGAGATGAAGACACCTATGAGGGACGTGAAGAGTTCTGGTGCTGATCCACCTGCTGCCATGAAGGTGGCTCCAGCCACATCTTCAGAGATCTGCAGTTTCTCAGTGATCACGCCCAAAGCAGGGACAAAATACTCATCACACACTATGGCCAAGGCCACAAACACATACATCATGCCAAAGATGTGAAGCACAACCCACCCTTGCCTGCGTTCTTCCACACTGAACAGGTCCTGGGGATATTCTCCTTTGGACTCATGGGGTGGTTTTGCACCTGGAGAGCTTTCACTGGCATTTTCTTGCCGTGGTGTTGTACCCACTGACGTGGTGACGGGCACGGCTGGCTCAGGATCCACATAGATACAGTGCCTTATTTTGGGTGCTGTGGCATTGCCTCTGACAGCAGTCTTATTGCTGGGGGAGTCCCTGGAGGTCACTCTGACAGGGTCTGTGGGTTGGGGGGCTCTGTGTGATGCTGGAAGGGCAGAGGGGCTGAACTGGAGCTGGTAGAAAGAGAGGACCAACACTATGGCAAGCAAGAAAAGGATTCGGTTCCTCTGTAGCCGCCTCCTCCGTGGTAAATGCATTTCCTAAAGGTTCAAAACTCAGAGCTGTGTCCAGAAGCCTCTCAAGACTTCACTTGGTCAGCAGTTTGTTGATGTGGAACATCAGGCGTGGAACTGCACGGCACAAAACGGAGAATCCTGCAAAAGAAAATCTGGTGTGAAAAGTACTGCAACTTTCCATCATTTGGGCAGCAGCACTTCACTGACTGCTTGTCTACTTCTCAATAAAAAGAAATGAACTTAAATGAGTAAAGAGAGCTCTAGATTCAAGTTTCAATCTTTTTTTTTTTTTAATGTGACTGTAGGCAATGCTGAATAATCATCAAAGGTTGGCTTAATAGAGAGGAGTTGGCTGAAGCAGTCCAATCCAAGCTGAATTCTGATTCCACCAAATTCCCATATCCAGGAGCTGTTAAGGACTGTATTTATTGGAGTCCAGTTGTTATTCTGTAATATTATTGGGTCAGCGTTGCGCAGGAGGAGTGGATACAGCTTCTATCAACAACTTCAAATTGCTAAAAATGATGCTCTGAAGACAAGAACAAGCTGTTCAAACCTCCCTCCTAAACCAGTTATTCACCAAAATAACCTCAGCAGGAGAATGAAAACTACTTGAGAGTTCCCACTGATGCTGCTCTGTGGCTTTACACCCATTCACTCCCCAGGAAACCATCCAAGCAAGGGTGAGGTTTTCCCTTCACTTTGAGCAGAGTAGAGGAAAACGAGGTTCTAGTAAAACTGGGGGTGCTGAGCAGCCATTTGTTTCTATGACTACATCTTTTCAGGGCTTTCTGTAGAAATCAGAACTGGCAAAGTGGAATTGTAATCACACCTTTTATTAGGGGCAATTAGCATATCTTGCATAATTATGCGAACAGCATTTAGAAAGGGAGAGAAATTGTAAATGCCAGAGCGACAGTGGCTGCAGCTGTGACAGCACAGGGACAGAGGTTTGGGGCTGGACAGAATTTACCCTTCAGCACTGCTTGAATGTTTTACCTCACAGTGACACTCTTCATGGATTATTTTTTTCCCCAGAGTGGGCATGTTACATTATTCTTTAGCTGTGAATTATTCTTTAGATGGTGAATCATAGTTTTCTAAACCATTCTCAGATGAGTTCTTAATGCAAGTTATCACACATTTACCCTCTTGCATAACACCCAGGGAAGTTATCAGCCTAAATTTCTTGCAAAACAGGGAATGTTAATTTAAATAGTTGGGAGGATCACTAAGGCAACAGTAAGAGAGGGTCATGGGAGTACCTAGAGAAATAGATGATACAAGCTTTGCTTGTATGTATCATACATAAAGAGAAAATACATATGTATGTATCATACATAAAGAGAAAATAAACATACATGTGGCAGAACTGCACAAGAGCTATGACAAATTGCATGTTTTGAGACAATAACCCCCTAAAAAAGACAGGAGAGTCAAAAGGATGGCACAGAGAGAACAGTTATGCACACACTCCTATTTAAACACTGGTTTTACTTCTCCAAAACTGCTTAAAAGACTTTGCAGGCAGAAAGACACCCAAAGCTAGGATCAGTTCTAAGGGCTCTCCAGCCTTTCACAATTCCTGACCCAACTAACTCCTGATAAACTCCCTTTCTCACCTCCTGTCTCAGTAACACGAGAACCAGAGCAATCAAACAAACCTCCCCAGCCTACCTTCCAAAGGTCTGTCCAGGAGGAAGGGGAGTTCCAGAAGCTGGGTGTAGTGCTGGAAGCTTCTTTGGAACTTAACAGCCAGGTGGGAGATGCTGTTGCAGAGAGAGGCAGGTGAAAATGATCCCATTTTCAGGGTGTCTCCTCTGCTGGCAGAGCCCTAAAACAAGAGCGGGTCAGGTGTGAAGGACAAGTTAGTGGAGGAATTCCCAATCCAGTTTAATACCCACAGCCCCTAAGAAGATTAAATAGTATTGTATAGATTTGGGTCTATCTCTGAAGCCAATACCTTTGTCTGCTACCACAGGTTATTCTCAGAGTGAGGGCAGGTGATTATCCCCTTCACAAGCTCCTGGACTGAAGCCCCAGCCATGGGCATGGATCACCCTCATAGCACTGGCAGGGGGTAAATCGCATTTATAAACACTTTTAAACAAGGCACATGGAGCAGCATTTTGAGGCATCTCCTATGGCTGACAGGCCAGATGCCAGACAAGCACCTCTGCTGGTCTTTGCCACAGAATGTGTTTACTTTGCAATGCCAGAGGGAGGTTTAAAACTTGATAACTCCTGGAAAAATCCCTCAGAGCACTGAGGCAGAGGGAGGGAGCAGAGACCTGGGGATTGTGCCTGTGACTCTTCTGTGGCACTGATATAGTGCAGCTCCACAGGAGAAGTAATAACAACATCCCTGGCTGAGGACTTACCAGCCCAAGCAATCTAATTGTCAGATTCACCACAGTGGAATTAGAAAATTATGATTTGATTTTTGGGTCCCTTGTGCCAAGAAGGACATCGAGGTGCTGGAGCGTGTCCAGGGAAGGGAACTGGGGAAGGGTCTGGAGTGGCTGAGGGAGCTGGGAAAGGGGCTCAGCCTGGAGAAAAGGAGGCTCAGGAGGAATTTCTGCCTCTGCACAACTCCCTGACAGGAGAGGACAGCCCCAGGTTGGGCTCTACTCCCGGGGAACAGGGACAGGAGGAGAGGGAACAGCCTCAAGTTGAACCAAGGGAGGCTTAGATTGGGATATTAGGGAAAACTTCTCTACTGAAAGTCTTGCTCAGCATTGGGACAGGCTGCCCAGGGCAGTGGTGGAGTCCTCATCCCTGGAGGGATTTAAAAGCTGTCTGGATGTGACACCTGAGGACGTGGCTTGTGGTGGCCTTGGCAGTGCTGGGGGAATAGTGAGACTTGATGATCTTAGAGGGCTCTTCTAAGATCAGCTAAACAGAATAGCTCAACTATTCTGTGACTCTGTTAATTTTAAAGCAAACTGTTGTCTGAACACACAGTTTCAGGAGTACATCCCAGTTTTGCACTGGAGTTTATTGCCCCCCACCCAACTTCCACAAGCACAGAACCAGGAGAAGGAGGTGCACTGCCCAGCCGGGATTATCCATAAACCCTTTTCTACACACAGCGCTCATTTGTGGCCATATTTTATGTGAAAAACGAGGCTCACTTCTTGGTAAATTTTTAAGAAATACGTTTAATAAAAATTAAGACAATTAGGAGATAAAAAAAAGCAAAGTACGGCCAGCTGGGTGACTTGGCCAAGTCCACACTTTGCTATCTCAGAGACATTTGTTAAATACCTTTTTTTATTGTATTAGTTTGTGAATGTTCATATTTTTTTCCATAAACTAGTTTCCATATTTTAGAAACTGTTTTTATGGCCCCTCTTTGGGTTTGCCTTTTTAGAGCCTGTGTGTTTCTGGGCTGTGTCTTTATTATCACCTCCAGCTTGGGCTTTGGTCTGTGCTTTCTTTAGGTGGTAGATGCTGATAGTTGGTGTATCAATAGCAGGGTCCTCTTTATATGTTCATTGGATGTTATTTCAACCAAACAGACAGTTTAAGTACACTACATTATTTATTATCACTATGCCTAATTTTCTAAAAGCAGAAATAAAAAAACTTATATCCTATATCCTTACCACAAACATTATTAACCATATAGCACACATTTTGCGAAAAGCCAAAAACTTTATAATATATATAGCGATATATATATAT